>LBNU01035714.1:2955-20282 GCA_014162995.1 Artemisia annua
TCTTGGCTTATAAAAATACCAGTACTTGACTGTTTAACTTGAAGTCCCAAAAAGAAAGTCAACTCACCCATTAAACTCATATGAAATTCTTTTTGCATAAGTTCTTCAAACTCTTTCACCATGGATTGTTTTGTAGCACCAAAAATAATATCATCCACATACACTTGAACTAGCATGATATCCTTTTTGTCTCTCTTAATGAACAAAGTCTTATCAATGGCTCCTATCCTATAGCCATGTTGTAACAGAAAATTTGAAAGTCTTTCATGCCAAGCTCTAGGGGCTTGATGAAGACCATATAGTGCTTTAACAACTTTGTAGACTTTGTTTGGATGTTCAGGATCTTCAAAACCAGGAGGTTGTTTGACATAAACCTCTTCTGTAATTTTGCCATAAAGAAAGGCACTCTTGACATCCATTTGATAAACTGGGAATCTCATATAAGAGGCAAAAGCAAGAAATAGTCTTATGGCTTCAATTCTTGCTACAGAATCAAAGACTTCATCATAATCAACTCCTTCTTCTTGTCTGTTTCCTTGAGCAACCAGTCTTGCTTTGTTCTTGATCACATTACCTCTTTCATCTCTTTTAACTCTGAAAACCCATCTTGTACCAATGACCTTCATTCCATCAGGTAAATCACATAAAACCCAAATTTCTTGAAGTTTAAACTGTAGAAGTTCTTCTTGCATAGCTTCAACCCAGCTTTCTTTGGATAAAGCTTGCTTTATGTTCTTGGGTTCGTCTTGTGAGATGAAGCAAGCAAATAAACAAGTCTGTTGATCTTTATGATTCAACCTGTTCTGCTTATAAACAAAACTAAGTAAAGCATTTTGAGGCTTAGTCATGCTTTTAGCTTTTGATCTTGTAAGAACACCAGAAGTAGGAGAACCAATAATCTTGTTTGTAGGATGATTCTTATGTACTCTTGACACGTGAGTAGTTGGTACAGTAAGATCATCTTCCAAATTTGTTTGATCAGGACCTTGTTTACAAAAAATTCCTTCATCTTGCTGTTCATCATCTGATTCTTCAAATGGAGGCATGGATGAACCAGGCCAATCTTCAGTATTTGTCCAAGTATTTGACTTGATTCCTATAGAAGTACCTTCATCTTGAGTAGCAGTACTTTGATCCAAAGTACTGGGATCCAAAGTACTGTTCTTTAAAGTACTGTCAGATGAATTTGTAGATTTCTCCTTTGTCTTCTCTGCTTCATAAGCTCGTCTTTGTTCATCCTCATAGGACTTTGCAAGTGTTTCTTCAAAAAGCATCCTATTGAGTTCATCTTGAATGGCTTGATCTTCATCAGAGATTATTGGAGTTAAATCATCAGTATCTTTCTTTTCATCAGCAGTACCTTGGTGTTTATTGACAGTACTATGTTCTATGTCAGCATCTGTAGGACTAGCATTGACACCATGAACTATGAACTGTGAATTATCTTCTTCAGAATGGACAACTTGATTCTCCCCCCTAACAGGTACATAGTTCATAGAAGGAGTCAATATATCAAGATCAAACATCCAATCAGGACCATTACCCTTCTGGTTTGGTAGATCTTCAAGGAATTCAACATGAAGATAGTCTTGAACCTTCTTTGTAACTTTGTTATACACCCGAAAACCTTTACTGTTTGTAGAATAACCCAAGAGATATCCTTCCTCAGACTTGCCATCAAATTTTCCCAAATTATCAATGGTATTAAGAATAGTAAGAGGACATCCAAAAGGTTTCATAAAGCTGATACTAGGTTTTCTGTCCATCAATAATTCATAGGGTGTCTTCATTTGAGGTTTGGTGATAGAAACTCTATTCAAAATATAGCAAGCTGCACTTACTGCTTCAGCCCAAAACTGAATAGGTAAGAGTGAGTCTACTAGCATAGTCCTTGCTTCTTCTATCAAAGTTCTGTTCTTTCTTTATGCAACTCCATTCTGCTGAGGAGTTCTTGCAATACTGAATTCCCTCTTGATTCCCTTGTTAGCACAAAAATCATCCATAAGTTTGTTTTTGAACTCAGTCCCATTGTCACATCTAATACCTCTAACCTTATGTCTTAACTGATTTTCTAGGGAGATGATTAAATCATGAATGGCATCAAATGTCTCATCTTTAAATCCCAAGAAAAAGACCCAACTAAAACGACTGCAGTCATCTGTGACAACTAAGCAGTACTTCTTCTTGTTGAGGCTTGAAACAGAAACAAGTCCAAAAAGATCCATATGCAACAGCTCCAAAGGTTCTCTTACAGTTCTTTCCTCAAGATTTTTACAGGAAGCTTTATGTTGTTTACCCTTCTTGCAGGCCAAGCATGATTGATCAGTCTTGAAAGTTTTGGAAGGTAAACCGCGAACTAGATTGCCTCTGACTAACTTGTTGATGTTCTTGAAATTCACATGACCTAGTCTTCTGTGCCATAGATGTTCTTCTTCAGTTGATGCTTTAGCCACTAAACATGTGACATTCTCAGTAGCTAAGATATTCTTCATATCAATGTTGTACACATCATTGGTCCTTGGTGCCCTTAAGATCACTGATTCTTCAGCTACAAACTTGAATTCAGGTGAGAGAATTAAACATTCTGTTTCAGTGAACAAGACAGGGTACTTCTTGTCACAGATCTGAGAAACTGATAGTAAATTGAACTTGAGCTCCTTCACATAGCTAACATTCTCAAAGTCAATCTTTCCAGTCTTGATAGTTCCTTTGCCTGTAATTCTCCCTCCAGTAGCATCATCCCCAAATGCAACTTTTCCTCCAAAAAATGGCTTAAAATCTGACAGAATCTGCTTTTCTCCTGTCATGCTTCCAGAGCAACCACTATCAACAATCAAATGATCTTTAAGCTCCACTTCTGGGTTGCCCTGCACAAAGATAAGAAAGTTAGTTTCTTTTAGGAACCCAAGCCATTACTGACTTGTGTTCCCCTTGTGGAGTCACATACTTAAAATCTTTAAGTATGTAATTCCCACTATCTTTTAAAACATGATCAATAACTTTCTTTTGTTCAAAAACTTGATCTTTGTTAGAAAAACAACTTTCTTTTACAACAGCATGTTCTTTTTCACCCACACTTTCTGAAAGTACTGGTTTGTCCCCAGCAGTACTTTCCTTTTTGACCCACATAGTTTTAACTTTTTGGGTTGAGGTCTGTGGTTTAGGTACTCTTTTGTAAGGCCTCTTAGATGTAGAAAAATTGGTATCATGGCCAGGAGCTCGTTTTGAAACATTGAGTCTTACATGAGCAGTACCTTTATTAGGTGAAAATCTCCTAACAGTACTTTGAGAGAATACTGTTTGTGGCCTACCAGTACCTTGAAAAGAATGACCTGAAGGTACTGGTTGTTTGGAAAAAGTTCTTTTCTGTTGAGGGTACCTATATGATTCAGTGAAATTACTATGGTTGACCCTTCTAGAATAATTCCAAACAGGTTTGGGTGAAGCTGGTTTAGTTTCTGTAGGCCTATTTTGTACAGATCTGGTCTTTGGGTATTGACTTAAGTAATTTGAATGTAAGGTACAATCTTTTATCAAATGATTAGGACTATAACAAACAAAACACAATTTTTGATTCATTGACCCAAATCCAGATCTTTGAGGGTTATACCCAAGACCAGTGTGACTTCTAGGTGAATAATGAGAAGAGTTTCTAAAGTTAGCAGTATGTTGGAAAGAATTCTTTGAGGGAACTGCTGAGTGACTAGCAGTCCTTTGATTAAAGTGAGAAAATACTGCTGGTTTTGAAAAAGGTTTAGAGAAACTCTTATCATTAACATTATTCCCTGATCCCCTAGTATTCCCATGATTCTTAAGAATCTCAACTTTGACTTCAGATGAACCTGGATTAGATTGACCCTTAAGTTTATTCCTAAACTCTAGATTGTCTACTCCATAACAAGAAACATCTTTCCTAGGTGGTTGAAAACTTCCAACAGCATGAGGAACTGCATGATACCCCTCATCTTTCTTAAATTCAGGAGGTGTTGGGCTTATGGGTTCCTCACTACTAGATCTGTTTTCTTCTGAGCAAGTTTCAAATTCACTAGTTGAGATTTCCTCTGAACTTTCTTGTTCCTTATCACTAGTTGGGTTCTCTTCTGAACTACTATACTCAACACCATAACCTAGTCCTGTTTTAATGTTTGTTCTTCTTTGTTTTTCACAGAAACTAACATGTGTAAGACCAGCTTCTTTCCAACTAGCAAGTTTTTCTAACAAATCATCTCTTTCCTTAGTCATCTTTTCTAACTCAGACACCTTACATCCTAACTTCCATTCACTTAACTTTAACTGATAGTCCTGTTGTTGATATTTTTCAGCCCAAGCTACTTCATTATTTTCATGTGTAATTATTTTAGCTTCTAAGGACTCTAAGGTCAATTGATAACCTAAGACTTCAGACCTAGCTTTATTATGTTTATCTCTTTCAGACACATAATCACTAAGTACCTTTTGATACACATTATTGCACTTAGAGCATACCTCAGTAGCAGTAGATGAAGTAGGTGCAGTAGCAACCAAAGCCAACAGAACAGGTGCATCTTCATTCTCCATGCTCCAGTCAAAGCCTCCAAAATCATCAGTGGAATCCAAAGCAGTACATCCTGGTTCCTCATCAAAAGCTGTGCTCCAATCATATTCCTCCATTGCAACCATAGAGAGAGTAACTGGTTCATCATCAAATTCAGCGCTCCAGTCAACCTCTGATAATTTTTCTTGAGCCACAAATGCTTTTGGTTTACGTTCAGGAAGCTCCTTGAGTTCAACCTTGGGTTTCTCTATCATCCTGTTTGCTTGATACTTGGCAAACTTACATTCCCTTGCAAAGTGACTAGTCTTTTGACAGTTAAAGCATTCAATCTTAGACTTGTCAAATGCAATTCCTTGTTTGGCCTTGAAATCAATCCCTCTTCCTGTTTTCTTCATGAACTTCTTGATCCTAGCAGTAATCATAGCAACTTTCCATCTGATGTCAATTTCTTCTAGATCATCTTCTTCAATCTGCAGTAGGTCTTCTTCATAGGTAACAGGAAAAGTGGCTTGTTAAGCAAAGAATGAGCATACAACATCATCACAATTGATGTTGTTTGAGAGTTGTGAAGTGGTAGTAGACACAGTTGAGTAAACATCAGCAACAGTACTTTGAACTGGATAAGCAGTACTTTTAATGGAAGTACTGCTTGTCTTGGCAGGAGACACAAAAGCAATACTGTTGGTTGATGAACCTGATTTACCATTCATCTCATGCTCATACACCTTCAAGTTTTTGTACAAATCATCAAAGTCCATAGTAGCCAAATAAGGTTGACCTCTGATCATAGTAGCAATCACATGCCAGATAGATGGCAAACTTCTTAGGAACTTCAAGTTTGCATCTTCAGTAGAGATTTCTACACCATGTATCTCTAGCATACTGAGAAGATTTTGAAATCTCTCATAGGCAGCATCAAGTCCTTCTCTTTCTCCAACAGCAAAGGTTTCAAATTGCTGCTTCAACAAACTTCTGTGCATCTTCTTGGAAGCATCATTACCTCCAAATCTTGTTTTGATAGCAGCCCACAGTTGTTTAGCATCCTTAGCATTATGAAACTTCAACAGATGGCCATCAGGGATAGCAGACAGCAGTATGTTGAGAGCTTTGTCTTGATTCCTCTTTACAGTTGCAGAGAGTTGTTGCTGAGGTGGTTTAGGCTGTCCAGGAACAACTACAGGTTCTTCTATAACTTGATTGCCATTGACAATGATATCCCAAAGTGCAAAGTCAGTGATAGAAATGTACTGTCTCATCTTCATGCTCCAGAGATCATACTCACCCTTCTTGAACGGATATTTGGTAAATATCCTCCTAATTTAGAAGATATCCTTTATCCGTTCCATAAATACGTATTGGGCTTTTGGGCCTCGTGGGCCGGAGCTACGTATTTACGTGCCATATGGCCCACGCATTGTGGGCTATCGCACCGGTATTGTTTACCGAACGGGTTCATGACCCGGTGTAGACTATACGTCATCAGGAACCAAAGCCTATACATGTAACACACACTTAAAGTTGTAAAAATAAGAACTAACTAAATATGATAAGTGACAATCTCCTTAAAACAAAAATAAAAAACTTAAAATTTAGTTACAATTAAAATTGTTAAAGTTCCGATGATTTTCTTTTTAAAACTCACGAGGCCTAAGTGATACACTTTGATTCGACGTGTAATGTGTATCAAGTTTTGGTACGTGTATAACTTTATTTAGTGGTTGATGGGTGTATTAGACGTATTTGTTAGTTTATGTATAAGATATCAGGTGAGTAAATTATGATCTATGCACTTTATAATTTTAAAAAAATTAAGAAAACAAGTTGTGGATGGGGGCACAAGTCAGACGCTAAGACGATTATTATAGTTTTTCTTTTTAGGCGATTCGCCATGGGGTGTTCGTTTAGTTTTATAGATGGTTAATAAACTTACTTAATTTCGGTTTATATTATATAATTTTCAGGCTTCCGGTTTATTTGAGACTTATAAGCTTATGCAAGCTTATAACTGATCTTCTGTTAACCTACAGTTCTTAAATTAAGCTGGAAAAGTATTGCTTACAAAATATAAGGCGAAATCAAATAGACTCACAAAACCACATATAAGTTTACACTTATAAGCCTTTTTATTTAGGATAAGTAAATTTTCATGATATAGTGTAAATAATTTAATAATGTAGCAAACAAAATATTAATCTTATTGACAAGTCCATAACTCCCATCTGATATAATTTCTAGTCCGCGAACCGCGTTAAAATGTCGTTATGCGAAGACTACCAATTCTCTTCTAACGCTTGAAGACAACTGACACGTCTCTTTGAAGGGACAACATCCAACACATAAAGTAATTGTTAATACTTAACACTATTTTCCATATGGTCATTAAACTCATGACCTTTTACTTTCTATTGTTATCATCAAATACGGAGTAAAAAATATAAAAATATTACACTTTATATACCTCACAAACAATGAACCCTTTCATTTTTTATTTTTTCATTTCACAAAACACACACACAAACCTGTCACACTTTTTTGAAGAGGCCCGCTTTTTCTTGGTTCTTGTTCGGTGGTGTTCACCACCATACCAATGCCAAAAACCTCACCACTAGTGGTGGTGGGTTGCTTTAGGAGGACTGTGCGCCGTTCAGCGAGATGGTGGTGATGGACTAGCGACCATAAAAACTAGCCTAGGCATAAAAACCAGCCTAGGCATAGAAAATAACACCAAGGGCCTGCCTTCTATTTGAGAGGGCGTATTTAGATCTTTTGCTTAATGTTTTGAAGATTAATTATAAAAGTAATGACTTTTTTTCAAGGGAATGATAAATAACGATAAAAATATCAAAAAGCTAAGGGATACATAGCATATCACCAATAACTAAAGGCTACATAACTGGAAAATTTTCTACTCTGTTATTTATTGTGCATAACATACTTATAACCCGTATGAAACATACTAAGTTTGTACCTGGTGATAAATCTGGCAAATTTGGTGGCGGTGGTTGTCGTGGTGATGGCGATGATGGTGGTGGGATAGAAAGAGTACTCTCGTTAAAAAACAGATAACTCTCATACCTAAAATTACACGTAGGTACGAGAGTCCTTCCTCCAATTTTCCCACTATACGCATTCGTAAAGAAACTAATTACACCTTCCAAACACTGCTTGCACTGCTTCGGTGTTAAATCCGGAGTACACTGGACAAGGGCATAAATGCTTGTAAGACCTGGTCCAGGAGCGAACCACCAGCCGATGCTTCAGCTGTCAGATTGTTTAACAAAGGTGACAAGGCTTCGTTGAACCGATCAACATCCGAAGCATTTTGTGTATTCATCAAGACCACATAGTAGTTTATTGTGTTTCCGAGTAAAGCCTCGTAGTAATTTAGTGTACAAAAGTCGTAGTATCCTATTGCCTGTTTTTGAATAGGACATATTTTTCTCAATCGAACAATTGAATCATTGAGACAACTACGACACACATCTAGATTCACGTCACCTCGACATAGGGCGACCGTGTAGACTGCTTTGCCTCCGACCATGCTAAGAAGGCGAGAGAGGGTAGTGTCTAGGGAACTTTGGTACGAGCTGTTTCTAGTATAATTACCCACATAGTTAAAGCAGTCAAACGCAAGGAAATTGGGTTGAGCTAACGTGATGGTATTTACAAAATATAGGAAAATAAACAAGAACGCGAGTGGTAGTTTCCCGGTGAGTATGAACATGTTTAGGTGCTAGAAAGGAAAAACTAATTGAACAACTGGGTTGGTGGTAATAAAAGAGTCATACGAATTGAACATTCTTGCAATTATTGACGATGCAGAGAAAAGTATGTATAGCCATAGAGGAATACTTGACACGATAATGCTCTTAGGGTGGCCACATGTTTTTTCTATATTTTCCACAGGAGAAGTGAAATTTCCGTTGTCCAAAATATCTTAGTAATTCGGGTTAAGGGTTTTTTTTTTTTTTTTTTTTTTTTTTTTTTTTTTTTTTTTTTTTTTTTTTTNAAGTATACCAACATAAAGAGTAAACTTACAAAACAAAAGGTACAACCAAAAACATGGTCCACAAACTAAGGTAACACGACCGTGCTTGAACCATTGAATCTTTGTTGAAGTCAAAGATCAGCACTAGAACAAATGAAGTCAAATACCACCGGACAACTCACCACTGTCATAACCAATAGAATTCAAAGAACTTGAACACTAATGCCAAAGTACTTGAGCCATCCTTAATGTCACAAAAAACGTTGTCCTATATGCTGTCATCACTGAATCATTTGCAATATATATTTTTCTTTATAATTGCAGCACACATATAAAATTTGCAGCAAACCTGAACCAAATTGCAGCCCACTTGAACCAATATTGCAGCAAACCAGAACCAAATAATGGACCATAACATATATTTGCAGCATTCAGCAGACTCTTGAGATTGCAGCAGACCTGAACCAAAGAATGTCCCATAACATATATTTGCAGCATACCATTCAGCAGACTCTTGAAACAGACCCTTTGCAATGGTACCGGACATACTATATCCGAAGCTTTATTGGTTCTGATGAGTGTGTAAATACTCATCATTTTTATCATATTTTAACTGCCAAAACACGTGAAAACACTCGGAAACACATCCAAATACTGAAAATATCCCAAAGATCGTGTTTTATATGTTTTAAATGCAAATGATTAAAAACAAATGAAAATCGTACAAAGTTTGCATAATTGGCAGTTTCAGTCCCCCAACTTTCAAAACTTGACAAAATTAGTCCCTGAGCATTTATTTTGAAAATAAAAGTCAAACCAAATTCTTAAAAGTCAAAATTTATCAAAAATGATCTTTGGGTGAAAAGCTTTCAAAAAATTACAAGTTTAGTCCCTGAAGTTTCACATTTGGCAAGTTTGGTCCCTGAACTTTCAGAAATGGCAGAAATGGCCCCTGGATGAATATGGTGGAAGGAAAAGGCAACTTTGGTCCTTGGAAAGTCACAAGTTGTCAAATTGAGTCCTTGGTTGAAGATTGGCAGAATTACAGTTTTGGTCCTTTGGTTTTGAAAAATTACATCTTTGGTCCTTGTTGTAATATATATAACCAAGTGAAGCCTTTAATGAACTCTCAAATCCTAAACCCAATACCCCTGCCTTGGCCCAACACAGCCCAATAATCATAAACCCTTATAACCCTTTACCCCGTTTTTTATATAACCCAACCCACCCAGGTCAAAAGGTCAAACTCATCCCCTTTATCTCCCCCCCATACTCACTCCCTATTACCCAGTTAACCAACACCACCCCGACCACCATGGCAACCTGCTACACTCAACCCCTCCTTCCCTCAAAAGCACCCCACACCACTCCCAATCCCACTAAACATCTCACAAAACCCTACCTACCTCCAAAATCCACCCTGGCAATCCTAATTTTTATACAACAGTTTTGGCGCCAAAATGAGTTATAAGGCTAGGATTGCTTTCAAGGCAATTAAACGGTGAGGATTTGTTCGCAGAGTCCAAGAGGGTGTTTTACAACCCTAATTTCTCAGAAGCAAGCATAAGAGGGCTCAATTCCTACCTACCACTTATGTAGTATAAATAGATTAGTCTTGTAAGCCTTCAAGGCATCCCTTTCTTTGTATTTTTTCTTTCAGTGTTCTTAAATTTCAATTGTAATCCAGAATTGTTAAGTTAATTTAAGTTTCTTTCAGTTTCAAGCAAATTCAATTTTTTTTACTCAATTTAAAATTCTTGCAAATTGTTGCTGTTTCTCTTAATTTATGTTCTAAATCAGTGCAGTAGCTTATACAAGTTGTCTAAAAAGCTTTTAGAAGTTTCAATTCAAGAAAACTCAGAAAAGAAAAAAAAATACAAAGAAAATCAAAAACATAAAAAAAATAATGAAGATGAAAGAAGAAGCAGTGCAGTGATGCTTGTGGATCTGGTTTAGAACTCATGGGAGTGCTAGGATAATGATAAGGGTTCTGGTTCTTACTTGCTCACTTGTTTTAGACTCCTTGTAAGACAATTTTTTTACTTTCCTTGCATAAACCTGTTCTTCCTCATTATTGTTGTTGTTTGCTGTTATAACTTGTTTATTTATGCTTGTGTAGTGTTAGTGAATGCTAAGATTTCAAATTCATGGATTAATTTTTGCATTTGCTTTGAAAAGTTTTAAAAACAGATTTCTAGGGGGTGTTTGGTTTAAGAGTTTTAGCTGAGTTCTTGTTAGCTTTTGTTGTTAATTCTAGTTGGGACATGCTACATTAGGTGCTGCTAGATCATTTAGAGCATAAAATCCAGTAGGTTTAGTTAAAAAGTCAAAAATCCTTGTTAAGAATCAATAACTCATATCTGTTGGAATTCTAACCTAGCATAATCTTCATTTAGGTTCTAAATTAGTTTACATTGCTTGTTTTAGTTTCATTATAGGCTATTGCACCTAATTCAGTAAGCTAGACTCATTAGAATTTCACTTTGGTCAAATTTCTCAAAAAATCTTGAAGAGTCAAAATTGTATACTCAGATTTTGGGCAGATTTTTAAGCACTCTCTAGGGTTTACTTGTGGAAGAAATTAAGTAAGATTTGTTGATTTGAGTACTTAGCCAGCTTGTTTATCCATAGCAAAAAGAATTTTGGAATTTAGAAAAGATTTGATCATAGAAAATTGACCTTGAATGTGCTTCTCTGACCAAAACCTCCCCTGACCCAGTCAAGTCAGTGGGTTGGGTTGATTTTCAAAAGCTTCTCATGTGCTCTTTTCTTGACCAAATTGAGTAAAGTTTGTTGATTTGTGCACTCCCCTAGGTAGAGTTTAGGAATTTGCAATTAGTTTTTTTTACTGCTTATTAAGTGCTTACTTTGAGAACTTACTTTGGCCCCTTTTTGACTGCTACTGCTTGTGTGTTTTTGCTGTTTGTTGTTGATGTTCTTGCTCTAGTTATTGTCTGAGTTGTTGTTGATCTTGTTGTTGTTATAGTTGTCACTGTTGTTATAATTTTGCTTAAGCTCATTGGGGCTTTTAGCTTATTTGAGTTGTGTAGATTTAGAACAAAAATTTTGAATGATAAAAACAATATTTTGATCTTAAATCTGTTAAGAGATTTGTTTGAGTTTTGTTTGTCAAATCTGTTTTCCAAAAGGTTGTTTGTGTCTGAGTTTTGTGGTTTGAAGCAGTAAAGAACAGAAAAGAAAAAGAAAAAAAAAGTTTAGATTTTATGATAAATGATCGAAAAGTATGGTGTTTTTAGGATAAAACTGTCATTTCTGGGCAGTTTTTATGAATGTTTGGATAGCTGTAGATTACTCATTTTAGGTCCAAATGCCAAACGGCTTTTTTATTTGAAAACTAGGCCAGGTGCTCTAACTTTTGTTCCTTGGAATCCAAAACTCCAGAACTGAGTCAATTGACGGGAAAGTAGCTCTCAACATGGGTGTTTCTGGGTATACTTAGAAAATTTCTGAGTAAAGTGCTGGTGGTCTATTAGTGAAAATAATAACTTTCGAAAAGTCATAACTAATTCGTTATAAGGCCGATTTTCAGGTTCTTTATATCCCCGAAAAGGTAAAAAGGTTTACTAACATATTTTCAAAAGTTTGGCAAGTTTTGAAAAGGTCTAAGGCTCGTTTTTGGCCAAGTAAATTCGTACACCAGCAAACAATTTTCCGGAAAATGTATAAGGCTAGTAACATTTTGTTTTTGGCAAAACTCCTTCGTTATAAGTCCGTTTTTTGCGATTCAAAAGGCTATAGTTTCGTCTAAGAATGTATTTTATATATCTTGGGTCCAAAATTTACCAAAACTCACTGAATTTTTCCAATTTTGAAAATGAGGACAGTAGGTTTATATATAGTTCCAAAAATGATTTTTCCTAGTTTGTACATGTCCAAATCCACTACTAACAACATCAACTCATCCCTTAATCTACCATACACCTTCTTAGGGTGTCATGGGTTCCCTAACATCATCGCTTCAACCATTTCACCAAGGTTTCATAAGGAATCCATTTTACACATAAAATGATAGAAACTTAGGTTTTTGTGGTATAGACTTCAACATGCAAGTTCAAAAATGATAAATGTACATAAACCTAGCAAGGAAATTGTGGTAGAACTTATAAAAATAGGTGATGTACTTACTTGAAAACCTTATAACTTTTATTTAGAAAAACCTAACAATCCATAGGTTTATATTGCAAAACCTTGTAATGGATGTATTCTAAGTCTTGTAAAATATTTTGTGCTTGAAAATGTGGTCTCCCTTTGGTCTCTTGATATGAAACGAGCAAGCATGAAGGACACAAGGGAGTAGGAAAAATTTTTGATCTATGTTTTTTTTTTACATGCAAGAATTACTAGTAAAATGAGATAGTGGAATGTAGTTGGGGTGAATTTGGAAGACCCAAGTGTCCCAAGGGACCCCAAGGCCGGCCACCTCACAAGAGGTGATGGTCTTGTCACAATTTTGTCCCACTTTGATTTTACGGGGTACCGTTTAGTGCATAGTTTTTTATTTTTAGCGTTACCGGGTACCGGGTTAATTAAAAATAAAATATAACGGGACAATACGGGATATAATAAAGTTGTAAAAATTATAAAAATATAATTTTCATAAACATCAGGTATTTTGATAGGTATCACTTTGTTAATACAAATTATTATATATATATATATAAGTTCAAGTAAGTGTTTATTATTTGGTTAACCACCAAAAATAAATAATATATAGTTTTTTATAACCTTAGTGGAAAAATAACTAATATATAATATATTAGTGCCCTAGTGAAATTTGTTTGGTACATTAGGTTAAAAAAACTAATAACTTGTCTTATTATTTATATACAAATAAATAAATAAGTGTAACTTGAAAATATATATCTACGAGTGGAATAGAATGCAAATGATGTCGTGATGCAATGTAGACTAACCCTAGTCTATGAAATGTACGATGAATGACAATGTGACTTAACCTACCCGGTTTCGTCAAATGAATACCCGTAAACCCTGTTTACGTGAAATGTTGAATTGAAATACAATGAATAGAAATGTCGGGACTTAGGAATTGACCTGGAAATTTAGAATTATGACAGTCGCCCATCCAAGGAGGAATTCAGTCCCTGAATTCAGCGGGTGTTGGTCTTGGAAGTTGACTCGGTGAAAAGATGCGGTATTTGAGTCGCATTTGGTCTTCTCGTTCCCATGTAAATTCGGGACCTCTTTGAGAATTCCAGCGAACTTTCACGATAGGAATTTGACTCTGCTTCAGTTGTTTGACCTCACGGTCCATGATTTCTGCGGGTTCTTCCACAAAATTAAGTTTATCATCTAGCTCAATTTCTTCTAGTGGAATGACGGACGTCTCATCAGAAAGACATTTCTTGAGATTAGAGACATGAAACGTGTTATGAATATTGCTGAGTTCTGACGGTAGTTCAAGCTTATAAGCTAACGGACCGACTCTTTCTAGAATCTTAAATGGCCCAATGTATCTCGGGTTCAACTTCCCGCGTTTCCCAAAATGTATCACGNGACTCTGCTTCAGTTGTTTGACCTCACGGTCCATGATTTCTGCGGGTTCTTCCACAAAATTAAGCTTATCATCTAGCTCGATCTCTTCTAGTGGAATGACGGACGTTTCATCAGAAAGACATTTCTTGAGATTAGAAACATGAAACGTGTTATGAATATTGCTGAGTTCTGACGGTAGTTCAAGCTTATAAGCTAACGGACCGACTCTTTCTAGAATCTTAAATGGCCCAATGTATCTCGGGTTCAACTTCCCGCGTTTCCCAAAATGTATCACGCCCTTCCAAGGCGAGACTTTCAACATGACTTTTTCCCCAACTTGGAATTCTAATGGTTTGCGTCGAATATCTGCATAGCTTTTCTGTCGACTTCTAGCCGTTTCGAGCCTCTCTCGAATCTTAATTATCTTTTCAGTTGTATCTCGTACCAACTCCGGTCCGGTACATTGTGAATCACCAACTTCGGCCCAACAAACTGGTGAACGGCATTTATGACCATAGAGTGCCTCAAATGGTGCGGCTTTTATGCTAGAATGGTAGCTGTTGTTATAGGAAAACTCGATCAATGGCAAATGATTAGCCCAACCATTTCCAAAGTCGATCACACATGCCCTTAGCATGTCTTCAAGTGTTTGAATGGTCCTTTCACTTTGACCATCGGTCTGAGGATGATAGGCAGTGCTCATGTCTAACTTAGACCCAAATGAATCTTGCAATGATCGCCAAAAGTTTGATGTAAAACGACTATCTCTGTCGGAAATGATGGAAACTGGTGCGCCGTGCCTCGAGACTATTTCCTTGATATAAAGTCTAGTGAGTTGTTCCATGGAGTAAGTCTCTCTAATTGGTATAAAGTGGGCTGATTTGGTGAGGCGATCTACAATCACCCAAATAGCATCGTAACCACCTGATGTCTTGGGTAATTTAGTGATAAAATCCATTGCAATGCATTCCCATTTCCATTGTGGAATTTCCGGTTGTTGAAGTAACCCTGATGGTTTTTGGTACTCGGCTTTAACTTTAGCACAAGTAAGGCATTTGCTAACATACCTAGCTATTTCGGCTTTCATATCTGGCCACCAATAAAGTCTCTTGAGATCTTGATACATCTTATCAGATCCTGGATGAATTGAGTACTTCGACTTGTGTGATTCATGCATAATTAATTCTCGTATTCCACCGTATAGAGGTATCCAACTTCTGTCCTTGAAACATAATACTCCGTCCGATCTCTTCACAAAACCATTCTTATTCTCCGGCATACCATAGATTTTCTCACTTGGTCGGTTTTCTTCCTTGAGTGCCTCAATCTGAGCCTCAAGAATTTTTGATGGTAACGGAGAAATAATTGTCATTCCCAATGACCTAACCCTTAGTGGTTTGATTCGTTCTTTCCGACTGAGTGCATCAGCCACAACATTGGCTTTCCCCGGATGATATCGAATTTCACAGTCGTAATCACTAAGCAATTCTAGCCAGCGACGTTGCCTCATATTGAGTTCCTTTTGATCAAGTATATACTGTAAACTCTTGTGGTCTGTGAATACTACGCACTTCGTACCATAAAGGTAATGTCTCCAAATCTTGAGTGCAAAAACCACAGCACCCAACTCTAAATCATGTGTAGTGTAATTCTTCACTTGTTTCTTGAGCTGTCGAGATGCATAAGCTATTACCTTCTCATTTTGCATTAACACAGCTCCAAGTCCTTTATGTGATGCATCGCAATATACCACGAAGTTCTCAACACCTTCTGTTAGTGCCAAAATTGGCGCGCTGCAAAGCTTTTGTTTCAACAACTGAAAAGCGGACTCTTGTTTCTCTTCCCATTCGTATTTTTGGTTTTTTTGTGTCAACTTGGTCAGCGGCTTTGCTATTTTAGAAAACCCTTCGATGAACCTTCTATAATATCCGGCAAGTCCTAAGAATTGGCGAATTTCTGTAGGAGTCTTGGGCGTAGCCCAACCTTTTACTGCCTCGATCTTTGCTGGATCCACTTGTAATCCTTGGCTATCAATGACATGGCCAAGAAATTGTACTCTTCGTATCCAAAAATCACACTTCGAAAATTTGGCATACAATTGTTCCTTCTTGAGCAGTTCTAAGATTGTTTTGAGGTGTTCTTGGTGTTCTTCTTTGCTTTTCGAGTAAATCAAGATATCGTCAATGAATACAATCACGAACTTATCTAAATATGGTTTACACACCCTGTTCATGAGGTCCATGAACACAGCTGGTGCATTGGTTAATCCAAACGGCATTACTTGGAACTCATAATGACCATAACGAGTTCTAAAGGCTATTTTCGGGATATCCTTTTCCCGTACTCCTAACTGATGGTAACCAGATCGTAAATCGATCTTGGAGTAATAATTGGAACCTTGTAACTGATCGAACAAATCGTCGATTCTAGGAAGTGGGTAACGATTCTTCACCGTTAACTTGTTCAATTCTCGATAGTCGATATACATTCTAAAAGATCCATCCTTCTTCTTTACAAACAAAACTGGTGCTCCCCAAGGCAAAGAACTCGGTCTAATGAATCCTTTATCCAAAAGCTCTTGCAATTGGTTTGACAACTCTTGCATTTCTGAAGGTGCAAGTCGATAAGGTTCTCGCGCAACTGGCGCAGCTCCTGGTACTAAGTCGATCTGAAATTCGACTTGACGTTTAGGTGGAAGTCCTGGAAATTCGTCCGGNGGTCTAATGAATCCTTTATCCAAAAGCTCTTGCAATTGGTTTGACAACTCTTGCATTTCTGAAGGTGCAAGTCGATAAGGTTCTCGCGCAACTGGCGCAGCTCCTGGTACTAAGTCGATCTGAAATTCGACTTGACGTTTAGGTGGAAGTCCTGGAAATTCGTCCGGAAAAACTTTTGGAAAATCCTTAACAATTGGTACATCTTCAAGTCGTTTCTCATCTGACTTCTTTTCCGTAATATGAGCCAAAAATGCATAACAACCCTTCTTTATATATTTTCCGGTTTTTTATGTATGATATGATACTGAGCCTAGTTCTGCTTCGTTCCCCACGAACAACCAAAGTTTCACCGTCATAAGGAAGATGAACAACCTTCTCATCACAAATGATTCTTGCACGATGTCGAGACAATGTCGAAACTACCAAGTTCTACGGGCATGAGGTCTATATTGAATGGGTGATTTAGGAAATTGAGAGTGCAACCGCGGATAACGGTGTTGGTGCTAACTAAAGACCCATTAGCTAGTTTGACGTGATAGGAAATGTCTAGTGTAGTTGGTTCAATGTTGAGTAA
>LBNU01035714.1:44624-71444 GCA_014162995.1 Artemisia annua
GCAAAAAAAAAAAAAAAAAATAAAAAAAATAAAAAAAAAAAAAAAAAAACAAAAACGCTTTCTTTCTGTTATTTTTCATAATATGTATTATCAAAATTCCAAAAAATATTCTTCTTATCCTGCTTATCAGGTTGCTTCTTTTCCCTTACCCTCGTTAACCAATTTGATTCTTTCGTTTTTCACTCCTCACCTTCTTGATTGTCATATGGGTGTCGTGGTTCTGTATGAGATGGTGGGTAATTGCCCGCAGTTGTGGCGATGGTAGAGTCATGAACGGGGTTCTGTCTATAACGTCCAGAATCCCGTATTCCTACCATGACACGGCATTTATTCCCATGTTCAGTACAGGACACTATGAGACTCAGGCAGTTTTACTGTTGTGAGTACTGTTGGTGGTTCACGACTGAGCTAGTTGGATGTTGTCGAATTCGGAAAACACGCTATGTCTATGAGCTGGTTTCCTGAATAACGTGGTGATGGACTCCGGCAACACATTACGATTTCATCAGCCACATCAGGTTTTACTGTTGTGAGTATTTGTGGAGGTCCACACTTCAGCTCGTGATTGTCAAACAGCAGAAAATCCATTTCCTTGTAACAAGTTGATGGGACTATCCGTTATCAGTGGACAAGCCTACAGGACAAATGATTTGGACACAAGGCTTCCTCAAGAAACACTCAGCAAGACTTTGTCTAAAGGCTCTTGAAGTATTCAAAAGAACTTAAGGGAGGAGTTGAATAAGCACCAACATTTCAAAATGCTCCAGTTGTTTGCTTGTGTATATTGTGGGGTCCTCAATGATGATTATCAATGTCACGCCTTCCCGGCGTGTTTGGACAATTCCCACCCCACGCAAGTGTTCTGTCATTCAAAAATTCACATGAGAAATCCATGGAAGAAGTTTTAGAGCTGAGAGCAGGCGCGCGTATAAGTGACATAAATTCCCAACATGACTTTTGAAGAAATCTTATTATAGGAACAATTGCAAAGAAAGAAAAAGCAGCCAAATCTGTGCTCTGCGAATTTCGTTTCAGTTGGCCTGATGGAGCAAGTGGATGATGAAGCATCAGCTTCGATCTTCTAACAGTTCTATAAAGATTTCATCAAGTTCATCAGTTGAGTATCGCCCAGCAGTGAGATCATCTCGAAACAACTGCTATCAACACGCGGAGGTCCCACTCACTCTCGCTGAGCGATGGGGGACGGCAGCATCTTGACCACTGTTTCTGAAAAGAGATGTTCGTTGAAAACTGAATTAAAATGTTTTTGGAAATCGTTTTGAAAAACCAAATCGTTTCCTCGTAGATCACACTAAGTAATCCTTGAGTAATCTGATATGGTAAAATTTTACGATTCGTTTTGACTTTATGTGAAAATAAGAAAATATAAACAAAGGTGGTAATATACAAAGGACATGAATATCCAGAATCACTAATCTGCTAATCGTTTAGAATACGCGCACAACCTCCGATCCCCGGCAGCGGTGCCAAATTTTGATCGGCTCTGAACAGTCAACTAAAACTGACCAAGGATTTGGTCAACTAAAGTCAAACAATCCAGGGCACAATGCTAACCAAGAGGAGTATAGAATATCCCCGGGTCGTTATGTCCCGACGAGGTGTGAATGGTATTCGCAAACGAATTGTGATCGGGTGATTTTGAATGGGAATAGGGTTGTGAGTGATTAAAGCTAAGGAAAATGAAAGGAAATAGCTTAAACAAGCTATAATGACAAGAACGTAAAAACAAAATGCTTAAAAAACGTTTAAAACCTAAAAACACGTACGTTTAATTTAAAACTACGTTAACGGACAAAATAAAACGCGAGTTTTAAGAAAGAAAAGGGCTACGGATATGAAAATTACTTTTTTACAAACCTAATGATAAAAGAAAATTATTAGAAAAAGAAAATAATTTATTTGACTATTATATTAATTATTATTAATTAATTACTTAAATAAACTAGATTTGATTATTATAAATACTAAACTATTTTTAATAATTACAAAACTTTTTTATAAAAATACTTTATAGTATTATTAAGCTAAGAAAAATACAAAAGGTCCAACAAGCTTATTTATAAGCTGAAAAATCAGCTAATAAGCTAAATAAGCTTTAAACAACTAGCACTAGTATAAATAAAAGTGAGAAAGAAATAAACACTAAGACTTGGATAGCCCAGATGGTGCTCGTGGTCTGCTTGAGGTATGAACCAAATGACCAGGGTTCGAATCCCACTTCACACCCTTTTTGCAAACTTTATATTTTTAATATTTTTCTTTACAAACACATTAAGCACTGAAAAATATACAACTTTTACAAAGACACTAATTTTGAAACTTAAAAATAAGCAGATTTGGAGCTTATGACTCCAACAGTTAAGCTAAAAAAACTTAACTTGGATTTTTAAAGCTTACAAGCTATGAAATAAGCTACATAGTTAACTTAAAAGCTAGAATAAGATAGAGGTAATTGAGAGTGACCAAAATAAGCTGA
The DNA here is from genome assembly GCA_014162995.1 of Artemisia annua. Taxonomy (NCBI): domain Eukaryota; kingdom Viridiplantae; phylum Streptophyta; class Magnoliopsida; order Asterales; family Asteraceae; genus Artemisia; species Artemisia annua. Next base: position 47,122 of record LBNU01035714.1, read on the forward strand.
GCTAACAAGAAAAACAACACTGAGTAAGACACAAATAAGCAATAAGCAAATCCAAATACAACTGAAACCAAGCAGGCCTGCAGTCCAACTGCAGGCTTGTTTTCAGCTTATCAAATAAGCTAAAAAGCCTAAATGGAGCCTGGAACCTACAAGCTAGATGCAAGAGCTTCACAAAAAGCCAATAAGCTCCAGCTGAGTCCCACATATAAGCTCAAAAGAAGCTTATGAAGTTGGATGATCCACACTGATGAGTCAGTGTGGAATTCTCAGTTAGGGTCATTTGAAAAGCAAATTTAAGCACAAGGATAAGCATACAAAGGGAAAATAAGTACATGCACTTGGAAACACTACTGTTGGCTTTCCATAACAACAAAGATCAAGCTGTAAGATTCACTGTGGAACAAGCTACAGGTTTGTGAAAACATGCTTGAGAATACAACTCCCCTGGTGCAGGGCAGAATTTGCTCAACTAACCAACTTTAAGCTAGAATTAAGCACATAAAGAAAACTCTAAAAATTGAAACAAAAATAATCCAAGAAATACAAGCTAACAAATATTGAAAATCCAAAATATCATAAGCTAATTCCTAAACATGAGATCAAGAAAAATCTCCCAAGATTTGCAAAAACTGAGACACATGCAGTTTTGACTTTTTAGTTAAACACTAAAGTTGACTCAAATGAACTTTGATTTACTCCTATTGACTGATTATGATGTCACAAGCTAGAATGAAATTGAAATGAGCAAATATAACTACTAATGAATGGAAATGGATGATTATGCTTCTTGGAAACTTAACAGTGACCGAAATAAGAGAGATTAAAACCTATTTTGACTTTTCACTAAAAGAACCTTTGATTTTATGACTGATATGAGCTATTAGGACCTAAACTAATATGTTTACATCAAAAACAACAACTGAAACACAGGACTCAGTGGTGAAAACCACTGATCCAAACACTCCTTTAAGATAGACTAATTTTAGATTAAAGATGCATATGACTATTTAAGACTATACTACTGAATCTAGAGACAGATATAAGCTATATGTATCATATTAATGCTAATTTGACAGAGGAAAAAGCTTTATACCAAGCCCTACACTTTTATGCTAATATGACTATAAAATGCACAAAGAGATGAACTAATCAACAAGATAAAGAGATCAAGAAATATGGCAACTAAGATACTCACAGATACCAAATAAGCATATAACTAACAAATAAGTTCACAATACAGCAGTTCTACAGTAAGTTGCCAAAATTATAAAATTGCTTACAAATTAGACCAAGGCAAAGAACAAAGGTACTCAGGCTATTCCACTGTCCTAATACCTCCCATGAGGTTCTATTACCATGGCCATCCAGTACTAACCATGCTCCAATGCTTCATTCTTCCTCCAAACTGATTTTTGATTTTTAACCATTTATGAGTATTTTTGAGGAATTATTGGTTTCTTATACTTAACTGTTTTAAATGCTTTGAAAGTTTATAAAAGCTTACAAGTAAGCTAATGTGAGCTCAAAGGAACATAAAACAACATGTTACAACAGTTAATAAGCTAGAATGGAATTTGAACCCTTTTGAATGAGAAACTGAATTGAATAACAACACTTTGAATTAAAGACTGAATTAAGGTTGCATTACACTTAAAACATTAAAAGTACAACATTTAAGCTAGAAAGAACACTGGAATTTTAAAATTTTACTACATCGATCTTCTAAACTACACTACTATCTACTACTAGCTACTAACACCTTCTTCTCCTTCTTTTTCTTCATATAGTGGACTGAGGTGGTATTTCTGAGTAAATCCCATCAATCTCTAGCCATTGGATTGGCTTCATTTGATCCCAACCGTTGAAAAGGGTTTTGGCGGGAAAAACTTATATAGCCAATTGGGTTGGTTTGGTGAGGTGTAGGTGAGTATAATTAATGGAGGGGTGAGTTGGGAGACAGGAAAGGTGGAATGGAGGTGATAGGGTGGCTAGGGAGACCACGTGGGGTGGACAAAGGGTCCTGGTTTTATGGCAGTGTGTGGGAGGGAAGAAGGGTCAAAGATGGCATTGACCCGTGTTTTTATTATAAGGGGTGTTGGGTTTTATTGTTTTGGGCCAGGAAAGGGTAATGGGCCAAAGGGTGAAATGGGTTGGGGTTTTTATGGGTTTAGGTAAAAGGGTGAAGTGTTGGGTGATAAATAATGGCCCATTTGGTTTGTAGTAATAAATTAGCCCAAGGACTAATTATGCCAAAGCTGAAATTTCAGGGGTTGAAACTGTAAATTCCCAAAAGTTATCAAAAGGGGTTAATATTGCCAATGATGAATAGTACAAGGGTAGTTTTTGAAAATTCCAATTTTAAATACCCGAGGACTAATTATGCCATTTTTGAAACTTGAGGGGTAAAAGTTGCCATCTTAAGAAAACTTTCAGCCAGGGACTAAAAGTGAACAAGTTTGATTTCCCATGGACTAATGTTGACTTTTCATTCATTTTAAACCTTCAGGGACTAGTTTTGCCAATTTGTGAAACTTCAGGGACTGAAACTGCCAATTATGCAAACTTTGTTCGTTTTTCATCTGTTTTTAAACATTTTGCATTTGAAACATATAAAAGACGATCCTTGGATATTTTCTGCATTTTGATGCGTTTTTTAGTGTTTTCAAATGTTTTGCAGTTCAGATTTGACCAAAAATGATGAGTGTTTGAGCACTCATCAAGAACAAAATCTCTTAAAACCTTAAAAGCTTAAAAAAGGGGATATGATTTGCACACTCAACTTTTTGATTGGGACACTCTAATGTACAACCGGTTAAAGCAGAATGTATAAATTGTACAACTGTTTAATGCATATTTTGGAGTATCCTAATCAAAAAGTTGAGTGTGCAAATCACCTCCCTTAAAAAAGGGAGTAAAATGATTTGACAGAAATACACCTTAAATGTTTAGTGGTTTAAATTTAGATTGTTTTCCAATCACATTTAATTAAAGGGGATAGCTTGGCTACAATTATTGTAGCCAATTGGCTACAATTCTTCCTAAAAAATACACATGAAATGAATCAGGGACCCACAGAAAAGATTCAGGACCCACAAAAAAAATTAGGGACCCACATTTATAGCACAAAATTGTAGCCAGTTGGCTACAATTAATTGTAGCTAATATATTCTCTTATTTAAATTCTATATATAACACAATCATTTTAACCATCCATCATTTGAAGAAGAATATAGAAAAAAAAAAAAAAAATGTTAAAGAAGATTAATTAGATGAATGCTCCAAATAATGTTAATAACGTTGTTAAACATGGTTTAGCCATAGTGAGATTACTATAAGATTTAGCATTTTATTTATTGCACATTTATGTTTCACCAATCACCTACTGATTCTTTTTGTAAATACTTCTTATTCATTTTGATTCAAGTGCCTACATCTTATTATCAATATTGCAAATATAATTATTTGTAGCTAAAAATTACCGTTGTTATACACGTGTAGTCGCGGAGTACTAAATATGGGTAGAAAACATATCGGAAAGAGAGGTGATATACACATCACAATAAGTGATGTCCACACCACAAAATTATATTACTAACGGACATGGTACACATATGTATATTTGTGATGTGCACATCATTATTGTGATATGTATATCACCTTCTCATCTGTAAACAGTTACAAACTTTTTCAGTCAAAACTGCACACATTTTACTTTAAAATAATTAAAATTCATGCATTTACCATTTATAAATCAATTTAAGATATCACTTTGAATGTTAAAAGTTAAAACCAAATCAATAAACTATAAAAATAACGCGAGGAAAACGCTCCCTATATTTTATAAGCAATCTCACACGCCACCTTATTGGTCGGATAATACAAATAAAACGACATATTCATATGATAATATAAACAAATACGTAGTACTAATAATTTTTGTCTTCATATGTAGTGGAAATGCTTTTATCTAATTTTTGCCTTCATACATAATGCCAACATCGAATACGACAAAAAACCCTCCCCTACTTTTCTTCTTTTCACACCTGTCTACACTTCCTCCGCATGTCCGCAACACAACAAGGCACCCACCAAAAACGCCCGGAAAACCCGTTTCCGGACCCGTCACCACTGTCGTCACCACCACCGTCCACAAATATCGTATAACTTCATAAATATGACCAGAAATCTTTTATAAAAGTAAGATCAAAACCAACAACTACCAACAAATCTATTACCAGAAATATATAAAATTCTTAAAAAATTACCACATGCGAAAAGGTCTCAGGTTCAAGTCTATAATCTATTCATAGAGGGTTTTCCTCCTTGGTGGAATCTGTGGTGTAGATGCGTCGATTTGAACCTTCTAAGTAAGTACTGTGAAATCGAATCACTAACTATACTGTTATACTAACTCACATTTAAAATAAGAAAAGAAAAGAAAAATAGCAATAACATTAATCAACTAAAATAGTACATTAACTTGTTTTTTTTCCATCTGTCACATGTAATTTGAGTCCTAGTACAATCGCATTGTGACTTATAGAAAAAAACAGTAATACATCATAAATCCAAAAAACAAAATTAACAAAATTAAAAAATTAATTAAACATTACAATTAGACTCAATACATTTCACAAATTTCTCTTGTTATAATCTAACTTTTCAAAGTACCGAATCGATAATAGAGACAATGACAACTGAATCTCATCTTTCCCCCAACGACTTTTCGCCGCGGTTGCTTTCGCAGGAGCAACCGCGCGCGGCGACAGACACGGCCATGCGGACGTGTAAGTCGCCGCGGCAACTGTAGAAGAAGATGATGAAGTAGGAAAGGAAACAAATGGTTTAGATAAAGGTAACAAGTAGTGAGAATGAAGGCATCTAAATCCACCAAGTGCTAAAACCACGGATCGTAGTTGATTAATACTGCACCCGATATTACTAGAATGTTGTGTGCAAATCACTTCCCATAACCGCTCGTCCTGAGCGGTCTCGTGCCATTTCTTACTCACGCAGGAAGCCGTACCTAAGGTACGCGCTTCCACACGCTTTAGAATCTCGTATAATAAATTATCATCGTTGAGAACAACTTCAGCGGAACCTGAGTCAGACTCAGGTTCCGCTGGGTTGTTGGTCTTGGATTTTTTAATCTTTAGACCATTATTGTGGTACTCATTAACACTTAATGATCTTTTCATTATGTGTGTGTTGTGGTTTGTGTATTGTGAATTGTGATGAATGAATGAATGAATGATGAGAAAAGTAGGGGTTAAAAAGAAGTGTGTGGTTTTGAAGGCTAACGAAGAGGACAAGAAGAGAAATGAATGCAGTTTGGGGGGTTCGAGAAACTTACTAATATGTCTTTTCTTTCATTTCTTTGTTGTTTTCTACGTATTTGTTTGTTTCTGCCAATTGTCAAATGAAACATCGGTGGACAAACATGTATACTTTTTCATTTCTTTTTATAAAGGTAAAAACAAAATACTTTATTTAAAAGTTATTCCAAACCAAAACAAGCTTTGGAATAGTTTATGTTTAGAGTAATGCTAATGGGAGTTGCTTGGCAACCACAACCACAAAAAAGCAACGCGTTGCCCCATTAGCTCACCTTAAAGCGACGGGTCACAAAACAACCATTTCAAAGTTGTGGTTGCTCAGCCAACCGAAACATTTGAAAGATTTGTGTGTGTTGTTTTTTTTTTTTTTTTTTTTTTTTTGTTTTATGGAGTATTTTTTGGTTGTAGTTTTCGGGGTTGCTTTTGTGGTCACCACTAGCTAGTTATGGTTAGGGTGGAGTTGTGGAGAGAGAAAACAGAGGTGGCGCTGAGGTGGCGGAGTTGGTTGGGTGAAAAAGTGGTCACCATTAGCATTAGTCTTACATTTTTGATGATAAAAGTTAACAAATATATACATGAAAGTGTTGGAAAATGAGTTTTGCAAAGTGGTTTTTTGCAAACTTTGGACATTATTTAATGTATGTATATGTTACATGTATTTGTGTTTCTTGGGGGCGTTTTGTTTTCCTTTACGAGAGCTTCGTAACGAGCTAAAGTATGTTCTAAATGGAGTTAATATGAATGAGATATCGTGTCTCAAAGTGGGACACTTGGAACACAAAATTTGGAAAAAAAAAATAAACTATCCCACATCGCTTAAAAAAGGAAGTGGAGACTAGTTTATAAAGAAGTCATAGTATTGGCTATCAAATTCCTTTAGGTTGGTTATGCTCCCACTCTTACGTGCACGCGCGCAGGGGGTGCAAAAAATGGGATTTCCGGGACAAAATGGTTTCGAAGCTTTTGAACTCATGCGAGCCCGCGCGACCTGCGGACACGAATGCAGTAAACTTTGTGAACAAGTTAACAGACGGCGAATCTGTTTTAAGGCAATCGTGTTTAACACGAGCCTCGTTCTGACCTTTACTGCTTTTTTTTCTTTAATCGTTATTAGAATCTGTCTTCTGCTTCTTCTCCATTCTGTCAGTATTTTATTTTCTGTTATTTACTTTCTGTTAAATTTATTATTGTTCTTCTAATCTGATTTATTAATAAAAGTGTACACCATTTCCCACAGAAAGACCCTAAAAAGTACTCACATTTATCGTTTACATAGATCATGAATACTTTCAAAAATTAACTTTACTCCTAAATACTCAAAAACGGATTTACCATATACATTATAATATCGATGCAATAGTATACTCGACGAGTACTTCCACCCATCATCTACTTATTTACTTCACCAAAAAGTTTTGGCTCGGCCGGCATCCATTTCCGAAAAACTCATGGGTCCATTGGAGAGATTTTGTGGATGAAAGGTCAAGAGTTCGAATCTCGGCTCTTACTCACTCCAGTTGGTGCCCTACTGAGCCATGAGAGTTGTCGGAGTTATTCCTTTTGAGATGGACAATGGCTGGTGCCAAAAAACACCTGAGGTCAAAATGTTCCCACCAGTTCACACCTTTTTTGCGGATTTACTTATCTACTCCATCGCTAAATCACCATCGTCTATATCTTCGAACTGAACCTGCGAACTACTATTAAACATACAAGTATAAATAAATCTTACAAAAATTTATTACTTTTACAGATTTGTGGTTGAGAGAATTTGGGAAAAACGGGGTTACAAAGTTTGATGGTAAAAACTCATGTTAACCCTCTAAAATAAGCGTGACTTATTAAAATTCGTCGACGTTTTTATTTTTAACATTAAACTATTAATGAGAGTTATTTTACATATCGAACTTTTCTCACATACAAAAAGATTTATTCCCACCGTCCATCTAAAAAAAATCAATTGATGGGTTTAAAATCGTTTTAATATTTCTCATATTTTTCATAATTTAAATATCTCATGAACCGTTAATCGTTAGACAAAACAAATTATACCGTCACGACCAACATTTAATTATCTTTCTATAGACGGGCACTTATAGTTTCGGCAAATTTTTTTTCTTCGTTTTTTCACGTCTTTCTTTTTTCTTCGTTGTTAAAACTTGCATGAGAAATTACATGTGATTAAACACTAATTTGAATATTCTGATAAAATTACATTTGATATTAGTATTAAATCACATATGATATGCAATAAAATCATGATCATTGTTATATCTTTCTACATCCTTTGCCTATTTATCCGCTTACCCATATAAAAATCTGACATGTGTAATTCACTTATTATCTCTCCTCATTTAACCGTCAGTTTTTCCACTTTTTATGATGCTGTAAGTAGGATGATTAGTAGGAATGTGAAGTAGGAATAAATATTATGGAGTATTTCTCTAAAATCATATGTGATTCAACATCAATATCATGTGTGATTTTATTAATATATTTAAATTAGTGTTTATTCAAATGTGATTTTTTCATGCAAGCTTCAACAATGAAAAAATGAAAATAAAATTGTCGAAAGTATATCAAAGTGTTTATCTATAAAAAAGAAATAAATTCTCGTCGTGAAGGTATATTTTTTTCGTTTAACGATTAACGGTTTAAGAGATATTAATATTTGAAAAAACGAATGATTTTTTTATTTTTATTTTTATTTTTATTTATTATTATTTTTTCAAATGTTGGGTTTAATCCCATCCATTTGATCAAATGGAGACTGAGGATGAGGATTTGTCCATTCAGGGACGGACCTGAGATTTTCGAAAAGGTGTTGCACAAATTATTTTTAATCATAATTACAAAATTCACACCATTAAAAATCTTTTAGCCAAAGTTTAAAGTTGCAATATAAAAAAATTACCACGAATATCAGGGATTGCATATAAAAAAAATGAGATATTTAAAAAAAAAAATACATTGCGTGACCCAAAATTAGGTGTGGCACGTGCAACACCCCGCATTCATGTAAGTCCGTCCATAGGTCCATGGGCATGGTTCTAAATAGCGCGCTATAGCGGCGCCATAGCGTCGCCATAGCGTGAGGCGTGGCCTCCACGTTACGAAACATGACAAAGCGTCTTATCAAAGCGTTGCGTACAATAAAGCATCATATAGTGTGATATAGCGCGCTATAGCGCGTAGCGTGGCGCCTTTTTTTTTGAAGATTTTAAGATTTTTTTNTTTTTTTTTTTTTTTTTAAAGATTTATTGGACTGAGCTTATTTACAAGTATTTATTTGGGCTTACTAGCTTCATAACTCAATTTTAAGCCTAGTAGCTAACTAATATTGACAACTCTATAAATATGTTTTGCCGCTTTGAATCACGCTTTAAAAACGCTATAACGCAACGCCTCACGCTAAAGCTTGAGGCTTGGCTATGCCGCTACGCCACGCTTCACGCTATTTATAACCTTGTCCATGGGTATCAAAATAAAAGTTTGGTATGTAAATGATCTTAAATCTAAACTATTTAGTAATGATAAGTTATTAAAAATATCATTTTGATGTAACTTTTATGTTAACGAAACAGATTACTCCCTCCGTCTCAAAATTATTGTTATTAGAAAGAAATTACAAAGTTTAATAAAATGAGACCACTATAAATCTCAACCACTCAAAGAGAATATTCTCCTTATATTTCTCTAGTTTTTACTTAAAAAGGAAAGTGAACAATTATTTTGAGAAATCCTAAAAAGGAAACGTGAAATATAATTTTGAGACGAAGGGAGTATTTAATTTTAAAAAAAATTACGATTAGAAATATTTAAAGAGAATATTCTCCTAATATTTTTCTAGTTTTTACTTAAAAAGGAAAGTGAACAATTATTTTGAGACATCCTAAAAAAGAACGTGGAATATAATTTTGAGACGAAGGGTATATTTAATTTTAAAAAAAAATACGATTAGAAAGATTTTTAAAACGTCGTTAAAAAGAACCTAATATGATAATAATTCTGATACATTTATGACTTTATAATTGGTATAGGAATATAATAAAAACTAGAATAAGTTGGTTAGATTGGTTAAATTGATAAACAATTTGGAAATTTTCAGGTATGCCCTTTAATTATTTAGTAATAAAAAATCACAAATATTATCTTAGAGGGCACGGAGTAATAACGTGGTAACGTGATTTCGTTCGATGTGGAAGCAAAGCAACGCCGTTAAAGCGTTAAGGCCATTGCCTTCGCTCTTGCATTGGACCAGCGTTTGTGTTTGCGTTGTTGTAGCAACGCACGTTGTAACGTCCTAAACCATGATGCTTGGTTTTCTCATGCTCTAGTTTGTAGCATCTGTCAGTTGTATCTGACGGCATTTGGTCAAAGATGTAGCCTAATGGCGGGTGTCCGGAATAGTGGAGACCCAAATTCAAACATCAAGCAACAACTTAGGCCAATTTTAAGCGTATTGCTCACTGGATTCTCTAAAAAGCTTTTTAGGAAAAATGTCATGTTCTCCCAAATAAATAGACACTTATATAAGTAAGCCGGTGACACAACTTTTAACTCAGGTCCTTATTACAGATTATTAACAATTAGCAAAAAAAATAATAAATAATAATTAATAAATAAAAATAAATAAAAGGTGTCACAAAAGAATTTGCAACATAATTAATTGACAAGACCACGTGGACTCCGAATCATAACAAAAACATGATCTATAGGTCTCTTTTATAAAAGGGTCATGTTATTGGTACTCTCATTAGATAGTGCCACCCTCGCTAACTCACTTTTACGCACTTTTCTCTTATGTATTGAGTAAGGATCAAATGAGAAATATAACTAAGATGAGAAGAATGAGAAGAAACCACAACCACAAATATTAGATGCACTCACAAAAATAGATGCATCTCCCTATTATTTCTCTTTCCTTATTTAAAATATGTGGCCACAATTTTTTCTCATTCATCTCATTTCAATAATTCTTCTCACTAGATCCATACTCCTTATGTATTTTCTATCCTTTGATACTTTTAACTTATCAAACTTTATACTCTATATTTTCTACTTTCAGTTCCGTAGTTCTATAATTAAAAAAAAAAAAAAAAAAAAAAAATGTCATTCAAAAGGTATGAATAAGCAACCAACTGGGCTTAGTTCAGTTGGCCACCTGTGGTCTCCTAAGGAGCTTTCGGGGAGGTTGTTTCCATGATGTCTCAAGTTCGAGTCTCATTGGGTTTTCCTTTTAGGTAAGAATCTGTATTAGGCTCCGTCACTCAGATGCGTCGAGTCTCCTGACTTGCTAACCAATAGAATTGTACTAATTGCCGTTAAAAAAAATAAAAAATGAGGGTATGAATAAGCTAATCCTTTTTTTAAGATTCGAGTTCTCAATAATTTTAAAATCCTGTGCAGTAGTTTATTGGCACACCTGAAAGAGGGCCCTCGTTCAAAAGTGTTTATATTTGGAAAATGTGAAACAATAATAATGTTAATTAATTGCGATCTATAACAATTTAAACTTTAGTTAAGTCATGCAATCGAAATCATGACGAAACCTCTACCAAAGAGGCAAAGAGTAAGATAAAGTTACAAAACTTGAGTCAAAGAAAAAACCAATAAAGTATTCAAAGACAAACTCAAGACTATTGCTAAAACTGACCAATGCAACTGCAACGACTAAAATGTGAATTTACTAAATCAAATGTTTAATAAGCTACATTTTCATCTAACACATTTTTGGTTAAAATGTGCATTTTGATTTAAATAACTTGTTTTAAACACTTGCATCATTTTCATCTAACACAACACTCTTTTATAAAATCTCATTTAAATCAAAATGATTTACAAAATTTGACAACTAGCAAGAATATTCCAGTTAGGGATAACTGATTCAAATCTCATCTTTTATTGAAATAAGGATTAACCATTTTTGTAATAATTCAAAACAAAAGAGGAAAACAGGAAATGTGTTTTTGCATTTGTCATTTTGGTGATTAAGTGTTTCACACTTTAGGAAGACATCAAACATGTTTTACCTTAACTTTTTTCTTAGCAAACTTAAATGGAAATAAAGCTAACAAGTTTTGAATGGCATTTCAAAACGGCTATAAAGAGTTTTGTTCAAATCTGCAGAACCCACAGGTCCGAAACAGGCTATGGATCCGTGGATCTGTATAAGTCTGTGAACAAATTGATTGCGTATTTAAACAACCCATTTGGCCACCCTTCAACTTACCCCTTGCAAACATATTTCTAGCATCACCCTTTGCATTACTCTTTTACACAACACCATTGATCATTACCTAGTTTCAATTCATTTATAGTGATCAACTAAAACAAGTGAAGAACAAAAGAAGTGTTAAGTTCATATGTGTTTTGTTGTTTGTATTCTTGGTCAAGTTGTTTTCTCCCATACCACCACAATATACAAAGTTGTAATAACCAGTATACACCAAAATAGAGGGAGTTAGATTAATGTTTTAGCCTTTTAGGCCTTAAAGCACCTCAAGAGAAAGGTTGGTTCTACCTTGTTAGGAATCTATATCTAACTTGTATTAGTAAAGTTGTAAGCGACGTTGTAAGGTTTTATCCGCCCGAGAAGGGAGCTTGTTGAAATAGTGATAGTAGGAAACTCGGGGAGTAGAGTAGGTCGAAGACAAATTTCGTGTGGAACCACTATAAATCATCATGATTGGTTTGATCTCTCCTTTACTTGTTATCTTGTATTTATTCATATATATTGCTAATTTTGTTCACAATCAAATTTCAAACAAAACTAGTTCTTAAATAGTAGTAGAACTATTCAACTTTTCCACGGAATACATGAATATATGGTTTTTATTTCCGCTAAGTTTTTTGTTATAACATATTCATATTTTTATAACTTCTAGCACTCCCAATCCTTCAATGCTAGTTACATATGCAAAGTTATTATTAGAAAAAGGTGGTCATTAGTATGGAGTAAAATTTAATCATACACTTAATCAAAACTTAATGAATGTGCATTTTTTTTTCTTTTTTTTTTTTTTTTTCACCCTCAATTTACTATGTTCGGTATATTTTTACAGATTTTCAAGTTAAATCTAAATCCCCACATATTTTTGCTATGCTCCTCACTTATACTTTGTCTTCTTTAGACTATGAAAAGTTGTTTATTTTGAGATTTGACTATGTTTGGATATAAATTATAACATCTCAAAATACTCAAAATAATAGTAAATGAATTAAATACAGGTAATTAAATGGGAAGTATATAATGTTTTTGCTATGAATATGATAAAGGTGTCCACTGGGCTTATGTGGTACTGTATATGAAACAAATAGTTTTGGGCTAAGTTTAAGTATCTTTAACCAGATTTTATACTTTTCTGTGTAATTAACGTGTCTTGGATTTGTTAACGAGACAATATTGTGCCTGAAAGGCTGAAATAAATGAAATAATTAAACAACATGGTCTCAAGTTAAGAAAAGGAAATGCCAACATAGTCAAATGTAATCGTTTGGACTTCCCAATACTTGCTTATTGTTGACCAACAAACTGGTTAGCTAGACTTGGCTAAAATATTTTAAAGACAATGACTTACGATTTTTCGTTTTTTCAATAAAAGATAGCATCAACAGATTATAAGTATACATATACATATAAACCGGTATCCTTAAACTTATGATTACATGTACTTTATCACTTATCCTGATAATAACACTTGCCTAGCTCAATTGGTTAAAAAAATCACTTATCTTGATCTTGATAGATCTTTCGATGATGAAACCTTAGTTAAGAAACAGTAATTTGTATAAAGTATATATCAAACGAATTACTTGTGGGATACAAAAGCATACAAGCTAGGCAAAGAAGAAACCAAATGTGAACATTTTATATATCCAACATATTACATGAACGTGACAGACGGACAGCAAATCATATTCTAATTGTTATATTATAAAGTTCTACTCCGTAATATCTTAACATTAATTGGTCAACTTTGAAAAGTTAAGCAAGAAAATAATGTAACTTAGTAGTGGCGGTTGTATAATCTCACCTATGTACAACTCTAGTCTGACCAAAAGATTTTGGATTATATTGTGGGACATCTTCATATAAACCCAACATATAAGGAGTTAAGGGTTGTTGTGGAAATATGATTAGTTGATGGCATGATGGTGACAAGAAGAAACCTTACAAATTAAAGAAGTTGCCATTAGCTAGGATAGATTAGATGGCACTAAACTGAATATATATTCAGGTATATCTTAAGGGAGAACTAAGGATTCAATAAAGAACTATAAGAATTGCAGAAATTAAAGAAGTAAGGTTCATGACGGGATTTCTTAAAACGGCATACTAAATTTTACTATTCAGTGGCTGATAATAGGGGATATGCGCACGTCTATTCACCAATTATACCAAATACTTATAGCACATAAATCGTTTCTGAATTATCATGTCGAATAATATTTGGGATGATTTTGACACGGCCAAAATGTATTTGGTCCTTCTCTTACATAGAAGAAAGCTAGCCAAAATTTTGCCAAACATTGTATATATATGTATTGATGACCAGATTGACCAATAAGATAGCTTGATTTTGTGATCGTGCCAAAGTTACCCTGAGTATCATCTTATAATATACCAACATGTTCTTTCTCAACTGGCAACTACTATATATTTACAGGAATATGTTTACTTTTTTGTATAAATTAAAAGATTTGAAGAAAAGACTCACAAATTCCAAACTTATAATTGCATACTAACAATGTAACCAACATTTTACTAACAATGTAACCAACTACTATAACATTTTAAACCACATATTCCTTTGAACTAAACAATGTAACCCAACTTTAAGTTTCAGTTCAAGACAAGGAGAAGAGGAGATAACAAACTGATAAAAAGAGTTTATATTTTAACTGTTCTTAATAGTTTATCATGTATATCTTAGATAAGGTGTGAAAACATGCATACATGGTTTGTATCTTAATTATAAAATCAGTCTCTCGTTACATATAACAAATCATAACCAAGCTATTGTACTAATAACCAACCTATTGTACTAATACAAAGGATATGCTTGGCGCAATTGGCTGGAGCTGGGGTTGGGGCTGAGGCTTATATTATAAGCCGAAAGATGAAGTTTGTATTTTTATAAAATTGTTTGGCAAATTAGTTGGAGCTGAAGCTTATCAATGTAAAATCACATAAAAATACATCAAATTAACTTTACATACATCTCCAGCTTTTATATGACAATTCATTATATTTTTAAGGTATTTAAGTAATTTAACTAGTCATAAGCCTTATATAAGCCCCTTTATATGGGCTTGGGCTTATGGAGGTTTATGGCTTATTTTCCTCTATAAACATGTGTGACAAACGAGACTTATTTTAAAAGCCCAAGCCCTTATAAGACTCCATAAGCCTTTCGCCAAACATAGCCTTTACTATCTCACATGTCCCAAGAGCATTGGGTGTCATCACCCGGGGTTAAACTTTCAATCACTGCCACGTCAGCACCACATCAGCTTTAACTAAAAAAAATACCCTTTATCATAACTCAACCATAACACCAATTTACAAATTAACCCCTTAATTATTTTATTCATTCATCAACTTAATATTTCATTAATAAACTTAAAAATTCAATACAAAATAAAAAAAAGTTACGAATTAAAAAAAAAAAAAAAAAAAAANAAACTAAATATAAATGTTATTAACTTAAAAAAAAAAAAATGCTACTAAACAACAGGGACTAAAGTGTAACAACCACACTACCACAGGGACTAAACTGCAAAGTTTTCTTTTTATATCATCTTCCTCCTTTACCACACCCTGTACACACACAAACACACACACACACACAGTGACAACATCCAAGACAAGAAGGCGTCTTAGAGAAGGACACCATCGACACCATCCAAACCAAGGGGGCCTTTATGTAATTTTTTTTATTCAACATACCCTTAACGCTGCGTTAGCAGCTTAACGCAGGCCTTAACTCAGAAGCTTAACGCAAGGGGCCGGTGTGGTAATGTGGGTTTAACGCACGTTAAATAGACTCCACGTCACCCTTAACGCAAGAGCTGCGTTAGGACACCCAATGCTCTAAGTAGGAATTGAACATAACCATTTGGTTGAGTTGCTTCTCACCCTTTTAGTTTTTACAAAATCATATTATCCAAAAGAAACATCATAATTTGATATTTCTCAACACATGTTTTAAAAGCATTATACTTATATATTACAAACTGTTATTTGGGTAAATATGAAATTATGAGGTTTGTTTTTGGTGTATATTAATTTTTTCCTATTTTTTAAAGCAAAACTTACATATGAAAACTTACTATAAAGTTTTGTTGTCTATAATATCACAGCCATGACGATTGTGATACCTAGTGGTGTTAACGAGTCGAGCTTTTAACGAGCTACTCGAGCTCAAGCTCGTTTAACTCGAGTCGATCTTGATAATATTCGAGCTCGAGTCGAGCTCAAACAAGATGTAGAGCTCGAATAATTTCACGAGCCGAGCTTTTAAAACTTGTATTTAGCCCGGCTCGTTCGAAAGCTCGTTTAGTTATTCGAGCCAAACGAGCTACTCGAGTTAAACGAGCCAAACGAGCTAATCGAGCTAAATATGTAGTTTCAAAATATTTTAATTATAAATTTTTAATTACTATTAGTATTATAGGTTTAACTTAAAACCAAAACTAATCTTATATTATATAAAGCTTAAGTAGCCTTATAAATGTAAAGGGGTCATAATAAATGTCCCAAGAATTGGATTAAGCAAATTTGATATTGCCTCAAGCAAAATCGAGTCCTTGGATTAAATGTTAGTATGTGTACATTGATTTCAAGCAACTCAAGCGTCTCAATTAATAGTAGTTAATCTTTTTACCTTCCCATCCATGAGTTACAAATATTTTATCAACTATATAATGTGTCAAAAATCACACACAACAAACCACAACTTCCTCCACACTGCGTGCACATTGGGCTACAACTTATTATGGTGGTAAAGTAAGCATCATATCGTCTTACTTATTTAGCATATTGATTTATATTGTTTTATGTAAATTTCACATGCGTTTTGTGTGTGTAACAATGTAGGACATAAAGATGGTGCTTAGGAGGTTTGGTAGTAACATCATCTTCTCTAATGGTTTAAGAGATCCTACACATCGTTGTCTTATCAATTAAGTGTAACATGCACGAACATTTTCAATTTGATCGAAAATGCAATATATTGATTAACTGTATTTAAGTTACTAACGTCAACTATATCTAATTGTTTTTTGCAGCGCGTCAAGAAGCATTAAAGAAAGAGATCGAGAAGTCACAAAAATTGTATCAAGAACAAAACATGCAAAAGGCAAATGAACAACAACGACAAAGACAACAACAACAAGAACAACGCCACGGCCACCGGTGGAATGAATACTTAGCATTCATATTAATAGTACGTTACAAATTAAACATGCAATATTTTACTTCATGTAATACCGATAAACGGGTTAATACTATTGATTCGTTAGCAAGTAAGTTTATTGAAAATAATGTGACGAACATTCAATTTTTAGTCAATAATTATTACTACACTTTGTTGGTGCATTTTAATATTTTTGCTCTTAATGTAGTTTTTTGTCTTGCGGTGTGTTAATGTCACTTTCTTAATTAAACGTCTTGGAATATTGCGTGACTTTGATATTTGATATGACTGTGTAAATTATGTCGATGTTACATATTGAAAATGGTAGTATATAATAAAAATATAATAAAAATATCTTCACACTATCATCTTAACAATGAGAATCTTCTAAATCGAAGAAGTATATAAAGGAGAAGAAAATTGTGTTTAGTTAAATGTGGGGTCTGTTGATTGATTGGAACGGGTTTATGATTCGGACTTGGGTCATTGGATCTGATTTTTTTATTATACGAGTTATAATTTATACTCTTAATATACTAATTACTTTAATGTTTTATGTTTTTATAGTTTTGTTAAAAATAAAATTTGTTTATAGTTCGCTTTTAATAATGTCATTTATTTGAACAACGAAGTCCGCCTTTCACAAAAAATGAGAGTTTCAAACATGAACCGAAAATTAGTCCCGAACATTACCAAAAAAACAATTAGATCCAATATGTGTGCATTGCATGGGTCCTGAGGCATTCCAAACATGTGTGCATCGCACGGGGATGAATATAAAAGGTCTCCAACATTAATGTCATCGCTTCATATTTAAAATAATTATGTAACTTATACATATTAAAAAATTAAATGTGAAGAGACTCTTTTCAATGTAACATCTTGAAAAAAGTCTCTTCACATATACTCTTTTAATGTCAATAAACTATTGTTGTATATTTGGGCCTCACCATCATACTAACAACCCGACAATTTACAAAATCATTTTCGCACGGGTCCTGAGGCAGCCCAAGTTATTTATGATGAAAATTAGTGGCAAACATAGTTTTTTGACTCAACCTCAATTAAAAATGACAGAAATAAAGGCACCAACATTTTTCATGCCATGCTAACAAAAGTTGTGGGAACATCACAACTTAGGAACTTATTGACCAACAAAAGTTGTGGTAACATCACAACTTATGAACTTATTGTCAATAAACTATTTTAAATGTGTGTCATGCTTAGAAAATATGTGATACCATCACAATTTAGATATATAATGATGAAAATAAGTGCCGAAGCTTACATGTCAATAGACTATTTTAAATGTGTGTCATGCTTAGAAAAAGTGTGATACAATCACAACTTAGATATATAATGACGAAAATATGTACCGAAAATTACATATTAGTTTTATAGCAAAATATAGGGATGTTACAATTTTGAGAATAAATACAAAATCTAAACTTTATAAATAACTACTAATATGTCATAAAAAGTTTAAATATAATATTACAATGTTGAGAATAACTACAAAATATAAACTTTATAAATAACTACTAATATGTCATAAAAAGTTTAAATATAAAATTTACCGATCAACTAAGGCCATACTTACAAAAGTCTAATAACGAAAAAATTACTGCACATTACACTATGACCAATTAGATAGAGCCCATGTGCAACGCACGGGTCTGAATTACTCGTAATATGTTAATCTTCAATCATATCAAAGATTTACACTTTAGTTTATATATAAAATATAAATATAAACTAATAAGCTTGGGCTTTTGTTTTTATAGACCTTATATTGCATTCCTTTTGTCTCACTAATCCAATGTGGGATGTGAAATTGAATCTTTTTTCTTTTCTTCTTTCATTCAAGCTTACAAGTATTACTTGGATTTTTAATATGTATAAAAAAGTTAAATGTGTTAAATAAATTATTACTCATATATATTCATTGATCATGTAGTTGTTACTATTAGTTTTATACTAGTTAAGTATTTTATAAAGAATTAACTAATATCTTTAATAACCTTTTATCAAATATATAAATTAATTAAATCCAATCATAAATACCTCTAAATAAGAATTATGAATCATTAGATGATTTCAACGAATCTCACTCGTATGGCTCACGTGATGTTGAGAGTTATATCGAGGTTTTTGTGATTAGAAATACAACACATTTATGTATATTATATATAAACGATTTAATTTTATGATTTTCACGCTTACACACACAAAAGACACATACAATGAAATTCAAATATGTGTTATCACATATTCACACGTGACACATATATATGATACTCAAATATATATAGACACATATGAGACGTACGTATGAAAGCCAAATATGTATAGACACACACGTATGAAATACATAAGTGCGACCAATATTTACATATAAAGACATACATATATGTTATATACATATGCATAAACTCATTGTGAGATTGCTAAAAATAATTGGTCCATGGTTCTTAAATGATAGAACATTAGACAAAGTTATCCGTGGTTCTTAGACAATAGAAAATAAATAACGTTATCATCTTCAATCAATCTGATGATGAAACACAGAAGATTGTTGTTGGTAATATTCTTGTAGAAACTCTTATTTTGAGTTTAGTTATAAACTAGCTAACTCTTACACTTGTTTAAATCATATTAACTACTCGAGATAATTATATAATGGTTTATTAACTATAATCCATTACATGTGAATACAAACATGTTTGTGTATACACATACAATGTCTCTCATATGAGCATTTAAACATACAATTACTTACATACATTCTTACATATGATACACATATATATTTACAAGAGACACATGAAAATACATAAATACACATACACATACACATAGGACTGTAAACGAACTGAACATTCAACGAATATTTCATGAACCGTTCGGTAAAAAGTCGTTTATGTTTGTTTATTTATTAAATGAAAAAACATGAATAATATTTATGTTTGTTTAGTTAAATGAATGAATAGGAACAAAAGTCGTGTCCGTTCATAATGACTTGAGCTCATTAAATAATTTATGATCTTGACTCTAGCTCGAATAACAAAATTTCCTCGACCAATTTCATGAATCGAGCTTACAAAATTATATACTTCGCTATACTCATTCGAAAATCATGTATATAGAAAGAGGTAAAACATATACTAGGGATCATAGATGATACAAGTATATCAATTATGTGTTATCTATGAACCTTAATTAATCATTTATTTTATTCTTTGAGCATCATTTTTTTTCTTTTCTATTATTAGATCAAGTGTATTAACTTTGTTATTTAGTTTAATTAGTAAATTTGTTAGCGTAAGTTAACAAAAAAATATCATATTTTGAATTAAGACTTATTATAAAATTTATGTTTTGAATGTAGTAGTTGTATATTGTCCAATCAAAGAAAAAAGATGAAAAGTATCCCACAATGAAAATAATAAGAAAAGTGAAGAGAGATGGACACTATAAAACAAAGACCCACTTCACTTTTATAAAAACCATATCTACTTGAAATTATAAAAAATATAAGTATAATTGTTATACACTCTTTTGCTTCAAAAGCAAACTAGTATTTATTATAAGTTAGTTTAAGCATTAGAATAATTTTTATAATTGTAAACGAGCCTATCAAATTCGATCTTCTATACGAGCATCTTAAGTTAAAAATTTTAAACGAGCTTCGAGCTCGAGCTTGAACAATAAAAAAATATTCGAGCTCGAGCTCGAGCCAATTTATAAAAGTTTATTCGAGCTCGAGCCAAGCTCCAGCCGAGTAGTTAATAAACGAGCCGAGCTCGTTTAGGCCAAAACTCGACTCGGCTCGGATCGTTAATATCCTAGTGATACCTAACGAATACTATTCTTTTGAATTAGTCTTTGTGCCTCAGTCAATATATAGCAGTAATCCGCTCTAAATTAAAGTTGTTGACTGCGACTGCTTATAGGATGCAAGAAAATATTTACGCTCGTTGATCTTGCATGCTGGCATCGTTATACATATATTAAAAAGAAAATGTACAAACATATCTATATTTAATTAAATATTATCAATAGCATGCTCGTACCGTTATTTTTTATTCATATTAAAAACAATACATGGTCTTTATTTGGTTTTTTCTTTCATGATTCTATCAACTTTTTGATCGCCTTAGTCTGGATAAAGGTTTTCATGTAATCTCAATTTTCATGCAATGTGTTTTTTCTTCAATTGTATTTTATATAAAGTAATCTATTTTTTCTTCCTTAGTTATGTTTGAATTTTAGACCTACAATTGGAAAACTGAAGGAAAAATCAAACTTAAAACTTAAACCTCATTCACATTTCGTGATTAAAATCAACAAATGTGAGCGCATTTTATTTTCGCTTTGAACTCACGAGCCTTAATTGTATGTTTTGTGATTAAGTTACGTTTATATAATTGTAGGGTGTCCTTATTTGTATAGAGATAATAACGATATTCAATCCCACAGGAGCGGTGTCATATTTTTATCCAAAGATGGAGAGAACGCGTTCATATATTTGAATTCCAGTTCGATTACATTCTTATTTTCTATAAATATCAACAAAGTAAAAGCGTATTCTCGTCAGATGTTTGTTAGTCATGGTGCTGCGAGCCTGCGACTTTAGAAATATATGTGCGGCGTTATATGCGTGCCCTGTTGAGGATATAAAATTTATAAGTCAAGTTTAAACCACAGACCAAAATTCTTTATATTCTTCACCAAATTATTTGGTCCACACACCTAAATTTCTAGTATTAGTATATATGGTCAACATACCGTGCTTTGACCAGCTAATTTACACTAATCACCTCATACTACGCTAGTTGCTGCAAATTTACCCCCTGTTAAGTCTGAGACAATTGCTTCCAAATCAAGGCCAATTAAAAGGACTCAATAATTTATGTTTCTTAATTCCGAACACCAATGTGCAAGGGTTTTGATAGTGAACCTAGCTATTCAAAGTGTTGTAATACCATTTAGTTCCCATCCGAACCCCTCAGAATGACAAAAGGTAAAGATGTTGGAAATCCGTCGTGAAAGGCTTTGCCTGGTTTGAGTTAATTTGTTTGGTGGTAGACTTAAGCTCCGCATATATCAAAATGTTAGAAGCCATAGTACTCAAAAGACAAAAAATTGACAAAACCACCTTGTCATCATATTCATACTGCATCATATATGGTATTTATTTATTTATTTATTTTATTTTATTTTTTGAAACGGCTAATTTGATTCAATCGGGATTTTATTGTATGTGAGCTAGTAAATATATAGGTACACAAGAAAGACAAAATATTAGTTACGACATACGAGCTACTAGTATTTGCAGCCATGCAAGGGCTGATTATACATTTGTTAGGGTTGCCTACACATGTATATTTGGGAAAAAAAATTAGTTTCAAATAGAACAAAATAACGAAGATCCATGAATTATTTGAACTTAACTAGAATCCCGACTACATTACTAAATACTGTTTTATTATGCAATACATTTTGTTAACGTTCAAATTAATCTGAAACTTCATATTATTTCCTACACATATAATTAATGTTTCGATCATAATCTACCAGAAAGAAAAAGAAAAAGAAAAAGAAAAAAAAAAAAAAAAAAGGCCGAGTCAAATGATTTGAGCTAGTAACTTAGCTATAGTTTCATAAAATTGAATAAGAGTCAAGCGTTGTTCATATTTGAACAAAAGAATAGTTGAAGGTAGTTGAGCGTAATTAATAGTTTAATAGTACCATACAATACACAAGTATGAATGAACCAAACTACCAAAGTCAAATTCCATGTTAGTCCCTAACCGTCCTTACACGCTGTTTGCCTCCTATATATATTGACACCATCACCTTTCCATCTTTACTACCAACTTTCACAACCAACACAACTTTCTCCTTGAATCATTCAGCTTCGAAAACACACTGTTCAAAGCTTAGCGAAAAGATGGCAATGAAAAACTTATGTTTTGCTTTTGTTATCATTGGTTTATTAGCGACAACACACTTTAGCGCTGTCCAATGCCGAAGTACTCCAACGACAGACAACACCGGCATTTCAACCATTGCGGACACTGAATGCAACCAAAGTGGTAGAGAAATAGCGGAATTCAGTGTTTTATCAACCAACAACGCGAGTGATGTTGATCACAGGGAAAGTAGAAGGTTGAAGATGAGATCGATAGCATACAAATTAGCTTCTGGGCCAAGCAAAAGAGGACCAGGGCATTAGCATATACAGAATTTTTTCAGCTTTTTTTCTATCTTAATTTGGACTATAGAAATTATATTTATTGTACAAACTTGTACGTGCATGTATAAAAGGAATCTGTAGCCAAAATACGATTCAATTAAATTTTCTTGCTTAAAATTCTTGCTCTTCAATCTAATTTTTAATTTCTTTGGGAAGTTTGAAACGGATCATATCCCTTTTGAATAACGTAGGAAATCAATGTACTTTAGGTAGTACTGATGGCGATACAGCAAGAAACTTGCAAAAACCAATTACTGGTTTCTACGATAAGCATGCAAATTACCAAGATGTCTGTATATATGCACTACTAGCACTACCAGGGATGGCAACAGATTATCTTTGGAGTGGGTAAACGGATATGGACATGGGTAATCGAGTGGGTATTACCAGGAACCATCATCGAACCCGTATTCCTGGAAAAAAAATTATTTATACCGAAACCAACCTCCAAACCTGCCCTCGAACCCGACCCAACTAGATTGGGTTTCGGTTTTAATTGTCGGTTTCGGGTGCTTTTGGCATTCCTTAGCACTACCAAACACATGTAAAAAAGAGACACTTGAAAGATTGTTCCTAAAATACTTAGTGATAAAAAGCTAAAGAATAAGTTATCGAGTCATTATAGTAGTTTAAAAATACCGGGCTTTTTCATATATATCATTTCAAAAATGCAAAACTGCGTCTCTATCCAAAACATGCGTAATGATCATTGTATCATGTACATACAAAATTATACGAATGATATCTAAGCGATTATTCACATTTAGAGAGATATATATGCAATTCTTTAAAAAAACAAATGATAATAATAGTTATAATTCTAACTATTTTTTTATGTTATATTTATTGTATAAATAATCGAATGTCATATAATATAGGATAAAAGGATCTTATTATCACATATATTTTGCAAATAGTTTTCATAATGTGATGTGTCATGTAGGGGCGGAGCAAGGATTTTAAGTTAAGGGGGCAATTTTTTTTAGATCATAGTTCCAAGAAATATAGCAAAACATCATAACCTAGAAGGGCAAATGGCACAAAAAGGCACTCAACTTAGGGTCTGTTTCCAATCAAGGTATTCAATTTTTTTTCTTGCACATAAAGGCGGCCAACTTTTTTTTTCGGCGGATTTAGGTTTTTTTCTCATTTCCGTTAACCCACTAACGACCATTTTGTTAGTAAATCACATGTTTGATCCTTTAGTTTGTATAGTCATTTCATCTATAGTTTCCACCACCACCCACTACCACCAGCTACCACCACCACTGCCGCCACCACCTGCCACCTCTACCACCATCATCCACC
>LBNU01035714.1:71529-126955 GCA_014162995.1 Artemisia annua
AAGAAATTGAGTTCCTAAATTTACCTAACGAAGGGTACCAAATATGAAGTTTGCTTGGTTCACTAATACTTGGCTTAAGTGACTCAAACATCATGTTTTTATGAAGATAAATCTAGATGATATATTTACTCATGATCCTAATAGAGAAGTGTTGAATGTTTAGATAAGAGTAAACAAAATGTTTTAATCTTTTGTTTATGATTTATCGGTTGTTTGGTTTTAATGGCATATTACTTGATTTATTAAATGTGCTTGATTGAAGAATGCTCCTTAGCATATCTTGTGAAATGAATCTCATTAAGATTATTTATCTAAAATGAGTTTGTGATTCTCAAATGATATTAAAACTAGACACTTATATATTCTTAAACAAATATTATTTTCTTTGATTTTTGCCAATGTTATATACCATAATTTAACTAGTATTTGAAAAGATGAATTTTACTTGTGTATGCATTGTGACAAGTTATTTTTCAATTCTAATAACTTATATTATTTCAAAAAGGAATGTGTAATGTATTATCTTGTAACACAACCATTCATGCTACAAAGAAAATAAAATTCATAGAATATATAGTGTATATTACTCTTAAATATGTATTTTGGCTTGGATTGATGATTTAATGTGAGCAAAGATTACATATGTTGTTAGTTTGCTCATGTTTGATTTTTCGGAGATGACACATTTATCCATTGTACTACAATGTAAATTTCTTGAATATTTCCGACGAAACATCCAAGTTGTCAATCCTACTTCATTGTGTATTTTATGCATATATTTGCTAAATATTTGGAACACAACTATTGAACAAGTAGACTCAATATGACATCATATTCACAAGTGTGAGTTATGATCCGATGCATATTCTTATCGTCTTGGAAAAGGATTTTGTTATTTTCATATCAATCGAGTGTGATTGAGTATGTAGATTCAAGACTATACCCTTTATTGTAATTTGATATAATCTTGAAACTAAACAAATAACAATCCAATTTCTTGTCCACACTAAAAAACATATCAATTAGATTTGATAAATATATCAACCATAATTTGAATAATGAATTGATATAATATCAAGATCTTTCTTGATCATCACGAGCACTCATTTGAAATAGATAGACATTTTGATATTGTGTTCTATTAATCCTAAGATTATTTACGAGTGAGGTTAGTGAGTGATTGAAAGTTGACTTATTACTACATGATTGTTATATGTCTTGTTTATGTGAAAAGCTATTCGTTGTTACGTATAATGAACACACTTAGATTTTGAAAATATTTTTTCTTTTATGTAACTACTAATGTTTTAAAATGATTCAATTTCTCTTATTTAAACAACCTAAGGTAAAACAAGGTAATTTGTTGAAAGTGTTTAAGTGTGTTGTTGAGAATAGATTAAATTGTTTGAAATATTTAGGTGACTAAATTTAACTCATTTACAAGATGTTTGAGTAACATTAAGCCATCTATACCTATATGCAATACAAACATATTATAACAATCTTAACGCAAGAAATCTAGCATAAGATCTAGTTAAGTATAAACCGGAAAGCTAGCTATAAACTAATAGGACACATATGCTCAGATATACAATTAGCTAAAATTCAAATAGCAACGATTATCTAATATACTCTATTAACAAAATAAAATCACAAAGAAGTTCACATAACACATAAAACGCTTGTCGTCGTTTTGTGTATTATATACACCAATGTTTACTTAGCTCGATTTTATTTGAAAATAAAATAGTTTCCTCCCCATTCTATAATTTAATTAAGATCAATATTATGAAAACATAGATACTTAATTTTTCAAAAGTATATCAACTAGGAATGTCCGACTTGAAGGAAAAGGTAAAACAAAAGTTTTACGTTAAAATGAAACACAAATTTTTGACCACCGTATAGTATTTTGACTTTCTTACTTATTTAAGTTAGTAATGGTTACTTTTAAGTATTTTTAAATGAAAGTAGACTCAATTACCTTTAAAACGCCGGGTGGCACGACTTCTACGGAGTTACGGTTAATTTTATGTGATTTTTCAAAGTTTCTGAAAATCTGCCGAACAGATAGGCGGACCCCTTAATTTTAAGGGGGCCGCCCAGTATTTAAGGGGGCCGCCCAGACAATTAAGGGGGCCGCCCATCTGGTATTCAAAAATGCATTTTTTGTTAAAAATTATTTTCTAACTTTGTGGAAATGTGTGAAACTTTCTGAGTTTAATACCGAACATATAATACTTATTTTAAGCATAATTTTATTTCGATCTAGTATAATTAGTGTATATAACATCAAAACTAATACAAGTTAATCAACAAAATACTTTTCATATTTAATCCTCCTTAATAGATAATTTGATACATGGATCGTACTCAATTTTTAAAACCATTTGTTTTGAAAATTAGAACGACGTGGCTCTTGATACCAATTGTGGAAAACTAGAAAGGGTGGTTGAATAGTTTTACATCTTTTTAATTTGTTCAAAGTTCATTCGAAAAACCTTCAATTAGAGTTTAGTATGAAAACAACATATAATCAATATGATCAATTATATATGTATGGTTTTGGATTTATTTTCAAAACTTAGTTTTATGAATGGAGCTTTGGTTGATCTTTATGTGAATATGTTTTCCTTTTAAAATCTTAAAACGTTTTGTATCAAATTATCGATTAAGTTAAACTCAACATGAGAAGTGTGAATAATGCATCTAAGTCTATTAGACCATATCATATAATTATTCATCCTATAACAATATTAACTTCTATCTATCACACAATCAACATCAAAACAATATAAGCAACAATCAACACATATTTGCAAGCATAGATATAAAGCGATAAATGTAAGAATAAATGAAAAGAGTTAAGAGAAAGGAAATGCAAACCGGGCACGATGATTTATAGTGGTTCGGCTACAAGGACACCTTCCTTGCCCTACTCCACTCCCCGAGTCACCTACTCGAGAGTTTTCTTCACTACTCAACAAGCTCCCTTTTGGCGGAGAAAACCGTACACAACTTTTGCTTACACCAATTAACGACACTAAGCTAAATGTCGGGTTCTAATAGTAGCTAGAACCAATCTCACGACACGACTTCGATCACTACACAACTTCTACATGACTTCACGACTTCTTCACGACTTCACAACTTCACGACTTCTTCACTACTTCACAACTTCTTCTATACTCCACTACTTATTCACACACCTACATCTTCACAACTAAATGACTTCTCCACACTACTACTTCTTCCCACTACTTCTTACTCACTCATTGACTCACTACTAAGTAAGATCATCTTGATCTACTTATTACATATACATACATAACTCACAACTTCACATCAACACTAACTAGACTCTAATATATCTTTGGCTTTATGATAGGGAGGATTCTTCTCTTGCACTTTGAGTGGTGAAGGATTGGATCACTTGAAAACAAAGACTTATAATCTTATGATCAAAGGATTTAGAAAGATGTTTGGAAAGGATTGGGACTGCAAATTTTTGTGCTGAAGGTTGGGAAAAATTGCATAAATGAACCAGTATTTATAGGGAATCATTTCTGACAAGAGGAGCGTGCCGGCCCCCTTAAATAGGTGTCGGCCCCCTTAAAATTAAGGGGGCCGCCCAGACGAAAACGACAGTTTTCTTGTCTTTTCTGGGGAAGGTTTATCTAGTGAAATTTTAACTGTTTTTGGTTAAAAATTTGAATTCATATATTTATTTTGAATTAAACATTTTCCTTTAATTACCAAAAGTGTTTTTCTAAAATATATAAAATGTTTATAACATTTTGTAACATTTTCTTTTAATTAAAACATTTTCCTTTAATTACCAAAAGTGTTTTTCTACAATATATAAAATGTTTATAACATTTTATAAAATTTGTAATGTCTAAATAAAAATCCCTTTGATCATAAAATGTATTAGACATTTGTTTATACATACCTTAAGTGATTGTTGAGGCATACTCGAGACGTTGAGATGTCGAGAGACGTTGACGTATGAATGCATAGATGATTTGTGATCACAAGTAACTTAAACACTTTACGTTATGTGTTGTAACTTACATCTTTGTCATCATCAAAACATGAAGAGGATGTTTAGATTAAATATCGTAATATGAATATCATAATATTTATGCCAACAAAAATTATACGAATGATATCTAAGCGATTATTCACATTTAGAGAGATATATATGCAATTCTTTCAAAAAACAAATGATAATAATAGTTATAATTCTAACTATTTTTTTATGTTATATTTATTGTATAAATAATCGAATGTCATATAATATAGGATAAAAGGATCTTATTATCACATATATTTTGCAAATAGTTTTCATAAGGTGATGTGTCATGTAGGGGCGGAGCAAGGATTTTTAAGTTAAGGGGGCAATTTTTTTTTAGATCATAGTTCCAAGAAATATAGCAAAACATCATAATCTAGAAAATAGATGAAGAACTAAATATCTAATAAAATAAAAAGTCATGCCTTCAACTAAATTGACTTACATCATACTTCATCAATCTTAATTAGAATTCTGGAATTGACGACAAGATCCTTTATGTCACGAACTAACCTGGAATTGACTAAAAATAGCTAAGATATAAAAGCATAACCTTTTATGTAAATGATAAGTAATAATCTTTTTTAAGAATAAGAAACTTTATCTTGCGTATCTTCATCATCTGGACACGTCTTTGTGATTTTGAGTTAAAGTCGTCTATTATTTTTTTCGTACGAAGGGTACTAACAATCTCCCTTTCAATGCTAAGGATCATGCTACTTTAAAGAAAGTCATCACTCATGGTACTACGGAGTCTTTTTTTCACAAGTTTCAGCTTTGAAAAAGCTCTTTCAGATGTTGTAGTTGAAACAGGAAGAGTTAATATGAGACGAACCAATCTATCAATCAAGGATACATTTTTGACTCTCCGTTATTTGCAATCCTCTACACAACTCTGAAAGTGAACTAATATTCTTCAATCTTGGATCATTATCAAGCTCATAATGATCCAAGATGGCTGAGAGATGACGGTGTTTAATGTTTTCGTCAACTAACAATGCTAGTGATGTTGATTACGGCGATAATAGAAGGTTGAAGATGAGGTCATTAGCATACATATTAGCTTGGCCAAGCAAAGAGGCTTGAGCATTAACAAAAAATTGATATTTTTCCCTTTTGTTTTCTGATCTTTCTTGGATTTAGAAAACATATGTATTTTAGAACTTGTGCATGCATACAAGTAAAATATAGCCAAACTGCTAAAGTGAGGGTCATTTAATTTTCAATTCATATTTTTTTTACTCTTATTATTTGTATTAGATTGTGCTAAAACCAATGTTTTAAAACACGGTTGAACCGGGAACGGGAGTGGTGACCGGTCCGTTGTATACCGGGTTTATGCTTAAATTCGAACCGGATTGAACAACCGGGTTTTGGTTGAACTGGGTCAAACCGTCAGACCGGAAAGCGGCCGGGTCAACCTATATGAGAGGAAAGTAAAGAAAATGATACAAAAACAATCGAACATGCTCGTTGTGTAATTAAAGGAGTGTAATTAAAGGATATGATGCATTTGTATTCTTGTTGGACATTGGAGAGGTGGCAATCATTCTCAAGAACCAAAAGGATGAGTTGAGGGGAAGCCCTCAGAGTCACTGAAACGATGGCAAGAGGACCGATTGCTGTTTTACTTTTTTGTAAGTTGGCATCTTGTAACATGATAGCAATAGTGGTCGTTGAAAATGGGGATCTATATGTGTGTGACTGTGAGAGCGACTGAAGGAATTTATTTTATTTTATTTTATTTTTTTAAATGGGGGGAGCATAGTGGAAAGGAAATGGTAAAATCGCACTACAACAAATTGGTCACTTGCTCACACTTTTTTCTTTACACTTTTTTAAACTCTGAACTTTTCTTTTAACATCTTCACACTTAGTGTGCAAAAATTATTCCCACTTAAAAGTGTGAAAAGTTGTTTTAAAATCATATTGTTACAAAATCTTCACCCTTGAAAATGTGAACTTTTTTACAAATTTTCACACTTACAAGTATGAAATTATATGCTACACCCAATTGGTTCACACAAACTAAGTGTGAACTTTCCAAATCCACACACTTTAATGTGTGAACACATGCCTTAATAAAATTAACTATTTTATACGCTTAAAATAAATAATGAATAACGGCAAATGTGTTAAACAAAATGATTGGAAACAAAAAATATAGTGCTCGTGTATTATATGTAGAAAAGAACAATCATAACTTCATAAGTATGAAAAACATCAATTAAATGATGGTTATTCATATGCGAAATAATGAAATAGAGATGAACTATGTACAATGATATCTCATTAATATACAAACAACCGAAATAAGAGTCGCCAGCCACGCCTCCAAACTGCTATCATAATCCTTTCTCCATCGATCAAGACGACGACCATGACTTAAAAGTGCAGGATTAATGAGCTCAGGCATGTTAGTAGCACCAATGATAAGCACAGACTTCTTGGCTGATATGCCATTCATCTCAGTCACAAGTTGATTCAAACCTCAAGGGGCTGCACCTATAACATTTCCTTGACTACTTCCTTTTGTACACATAGAAAGATAAACCTGCGTAGCAATAGAGTCAAGTTCCTAATGACAATAGTCGCTCTCACCGAACCACATTGTAAGCAATTCTGAATCTGATGAAGTTTGCTTGGCAATATTATACTTGGCATAAGCGTTTTCCCATAATCGTGGGTGGAACACCAATAGCAACAAAAGTCCTACAGTGGTTTAACCCGTTTTAAATAAAATCGTAGCATAACAAAAACATTGCATTTGAAGCTCACTTAGTCTCGGAAATATTGTATAGGCGACGTTAGGATGGTTCTACCTCGAACCAGAACCCGGTATTTAGCTTTGTACCGGATAAAGTGTAAGCGACGATTGTAAGGTTTTCTCCGCCGAGAAGGGAGCTTGTTGATCTAGTGAAGTAACTCTCGAGTTGGGTACTCGGGGAGTGGAGTAAGGCGGAGAGGAGATTAGTGACCGAACCACTATAAATCATCGTGTTCGGTTTGTGCTTTCCTTTAC
Source organism: Artemisia annua (assembly GCA_014162995.1). Taxonomy (NCBI): domain Eukaryota; kingdom Viridiplantae; phylum Streptophyta; class Magnoliopsida; order Asterales; family Asteraceae; genus Artemisia; species Artemisia annua. Next base: position 78,627 of record LBNU01035714.1, read on the forward strand.
TTATTGTTTTACTTTAATGTTTGTATTATGTCATTGCTTGTGTTGTGACTTGTTGATTATACTTGTGTGATAACATGTTTTATATTTATACTAGTCACAAACTATACGTAACATCTTTCATATTAGAACAAGCTAAAATTAGATATTTGATACAACAAGTTTAAAGTTTTTAAACGGTAAACTATTCAACCCCCCTTCTAGTTTTCCACAATTGGTATCAGAGCCTCGTAGCTCTTATTTTCAAAACAATTGGTTTTTAAAATGGAGTACGATCCATGTATCAAATTACCATTGAAGCGGAATATAATATGAAAAATGTTTCGCTTATTATAATTAGTAATTTTGTTGTTAAATATTACTTTGTATACAAGCTTGAAGGTTTTCTTGAAAAATAAAAGAAAAGATTTCTTAAAAGAATTTGTAAGTGTCAAATTATGTGCTTAGAGCTAATTTACGAAAAACACGATTTTAAATGGAGCGTTTGGGATAACTATAAATTTAGTTGAAAAATCACCTCCGTAAAGGTTTAGATAAGTCACATAAGTAGAAATGTTGTTAAATATATGTTTTATATGTTTACTATCAAATCTAGTAAGTCCTACACGTTTTCTCTATGTCAAAATATAAGTTTTAGTGAATATGTCTGTCAGACCCGCGGAACCTTTCTCCTCAATGGATGGAACCCTCAAAAAGGTTCCTTGAAATCCATCAGTTTAGTATACAGTTTTTATCAAACTTCAAAAATTCATAACTAATTGACTGTAAGTCCGTAGGAGTCGCGCCACCGATCAATTTGAAGGGAATTGAGTCTACTTTCATTTAAAAATAGCCTCATGACCTAAATCTAATCTGAAGTTAGTAAACTAAACCAAATACTACAGTGTGTCCAAAATATTAAGTTTTGGTTTGACATAGAAACTCAAACTTTTGAGTTAGGCAATATAAAGTAGTATCCTTTTAACATTGATATGATTTCTTTTGAAACTAAAGAATTTGGTGATATTTATATATGTAAAGGAAACTAATCAAGCTTGGTATACATCGTCATATTTAAACGCAAAGTGACGAAAAGTATAATTCCTTTTATGCTATATGCTAAATGACTAATTGTTTAGGTTGTTTGCATATATGTTGTTTGCTTATTGTAAGTTGTAATTGCACTTGTTTATGTGTGATACATAAGTGTAAATCTTGCCATGATATTCATTTGCTTGTTTGTCAATTTCATGTTTTTTCCACAATAGGACATTTGCTAGATTTTGTGTACTAAGTTGAAAATTTGTTTTTGCATTGCTTATAGTTTTATATCACTCTCTTTGCATATGTCATATTAAAATCTTGCATAACTCACTTAGGAATGAGAATTTAGTAATACTAATTAAGTACGTTGGAAAGCTCAACAAGAAGATAGATCACAAATGAGAGCATGTTTTATGAGTGTTTGGCTTAACTAGATATTTGAACTTTTTAGTAGTTAAACTATGTGTCTTTTGTTGTATTACGGTTTCATGTTCTTCTAGGATCATTTGATATCTTTAGACAATGCTATGTACTAACCAAATTTGCAGGTGGACAACATTGAAGTGTTGCCAAATTTTCCATATTTTCACTAAGTATAGTGAAAATCGCTAGCCCCCGTCAAAGTCTATCGATAAGAATGTTTCTATATTCATTTTTATCATTTCCCAATCAGATATAATATTAAGTTTATGTATTGGGAGTTTTTAGAAAATTTGGAAATCGTTACCCGCGTCAAAAACCTGGTCTGTTCAGTTTTTTGGTCTGGCGGATCTGACGGAACCAAATAGAGGGTTCCGCCAGTGCATTTTCTGGGCAATCCAGTTCTTGGCCCAACGGACCAGGCGGAACCAAATTCAGGGTTCCGCCTGTGTAATCGTTTGGTTCCGCTAGTCCTACAGATTCCTTTTTAAATTTTCATTTAAATCCCTCACTCAAGATCACTCACTTTCATCACTAGGATTCTTCTCACTAATGTTCACTCATGTTAGGATTAGGACTTCTCACTTGCACCCATAAGATAATCATCTATAATAATACTTTCAATCTTCACAAGAATGATCCAAGATACCTTTCTCCATAAAGGATGGAATCCGAAAACTTGTTCCTTGCAATCCTCGAACCACTGAGTATTTGTAATCACTACACACACTCACTGCATTCTTTTCTCCTTTACTCATTCATTAGCTTGATTTGTAAATGGACAACTTCCTAACTAATCCAGACTCATTGTGTGCAAAAATATCACAGATCACAAGTTAAACTTATGACTACAGATATTGTTGTGTATCCACATATGTTTCCTTTCTTGGTTAACATGTCATCCATCAAGACGATTAAGATTTACATCGAGTCATAACTCACACTTAAGTTATAGATGTATTATCAAGTCTTACTATCCTTTTGAACTATTCAATCTCAACAAAGTAGGATTGACAACTTAAGTATTTTATCCAAAATATTCAAGTAAGATTGACTTACGATTGTGGTCATTAAAAGTCATATCCGAAAAATCAAAGTATTTTGACATCATATGTTAAAACACTTATCCTATTACCTAAAGTACACTTGTACTTTCACCATCATCCCGTCACATTTACCTCTGTGATATATCTCAGGCCCTAAGTTTCAGATCACATCACACACTAGCTGTACCTACCTATGGATCACAAGAATTAGTCTCCATCCTTGTTGTTTTCAACATCCATAAAACCTAGTACTCCCGTAGCACAACATCACCACATCCTTATTTAGATACACTAGAAGACCTACCATCTAGATCAACCAATCCACCATCCATACCATCATTTGAATCCGTTGAGTGCATTGCTCAAAAAGACCTTCATCCAACACTCGTACCAAATCAAATGCATATTGAACAAACTCAACCGTACTTTCTCACCTATGAGTACTTAGGTAATTCATTATCACTAGAACCTCCACTATCAAATGAGCATCATACTCCTGGTCATTTTTATCAATTTCCACTAGGTATAAGTAGTACTACGTTCACAACTTATCAAAGTATTGGTAATACTTTGTCGTTGAACTTCTGCATAAAGTCTAGTTAAACCTTAAATCAACATCGTAACATCATATGTTAAAATGCAATCTCAAAGCCAACCTCATGCGCCCCGAGCGACAATGACTCTTGAGTAGTATACATAAGAAACTCGAGTTAATTCCTCTTGTCATCATCTAGTATAATCTTGAGACCAAGTATATTTAGGATAGCACTATCCGATTCAAACACTTTGGCTTCATACCTTCATCTAGAAAAACATGATGTTTTGGAAAAACATTATGCATAAGTAATCATGCTCTTTCATCTTGTTAAAAGGATAATGTATATCCTATGCATCACTCTCTCCTTGCGACATGAACAGTTGTGTTACAAGAGATTTCATTATACCTCATTGAGTAAATGATCTTAAATAAACATCTACAAGTTCTAGGATCTAGAGCCTCCTCATCATCTCGTCATTCTTGTTTTCATAAGCATGATGACTTTATTCCACGTGATAATCTTACTTATTGAAAGACACCATATGTGTCTATTTCCTTTCAAGCGTACATCATAACCAAACCTTGCTCATAATCTAGCTCAAACCTTATGCATATTCTAAACATCTCTAGAGCACATTCAAAATCTATAAAAGTTAGTAACTTTATATACTTGTGCCAAAGAACTTTCTTGAGAACATTCTTAACATATTCCATTATCACACACAAACACATCTCTTGGTCTTAGATGATCAAATCACTTGCGTAACGCATACTTAAACTCAACATAAAAGATGTTACCCGTTAAATCATTCAACCCTTAGATTCCAAACACAAAGATTAAAATCTCTTGACATTTTCATCACATTAGTTTTAATAGATATAGTTAAGTCTCACTGAAGCATGTATTGGTGTATTATCTTGTCTTAGGAATATGAATCAAACAAGTAGTAGATGAAATTTTTCATTAGTCTATTAAGAATCACTTGCATTTCACATACATGTGTCGATTGCATGTTATTAGTTTAATATGATTAGGTATCTTGACATAATCATGATAACTATTGGATTGATTCATGTGTAAACCTTGGAAATGTTTTGTCTGCATGCTTATATGTTTCATGCTACTAAATGTTAACATGATTTATATGATATTTTCATTCTTTCTTTATATGATGTTTCGCAAGATTAACGTGTTATTTGTTAACTCTTGATATGTCTTTTTGATACATGATGTTTTTATATGATATATACATATTTGAAAGCTCGTGTCTTTTGTTGTCATTTATTAAACCCATGCTTAGGATGGTCTAAATAATACATGCTCATAAATGTTACAATTTAAAAATAGCTTGCATGATATTTTTCGTCTTGCTTCTTTCGTAACTTTGTCACAATACCTATCTGCTACTTGTGCACTTATAATTTATCAAAGTGCTTTTGGTATGATAAACATTTAGAAGTCTTTTTATCTTACAAATTAATCACATAAATCATTGTGTTTATTTATGGCTAAGTATGCCTAAATGTCTAAGTGTAACGTCAAAACAATTTCACAATGAAGTGTTTTAAATAATGTCATGCTCTTGCTTAGTATGATTATTTGTCTTGTTGCTATGTAGTAACTTTATGTCTAGTAGTCGAATTCGTTGTTTGTATTAGATAATATCTTTCGATTTTTATCTTGTTGACATCTTTTGTCAGTAACAAATTTGTTTTAGTGGATTGAGAACTAATCATTTGCCATCTTACTTCGTTCTAGCTTTTATATGCTCATCTTGCATAACTGTAATCCCTTTATTGCTACGTGGATTAGGAATATGTTTTATGGAACCCCTACACTTGCATATAGTTTTAAAGCTAATAGGATTGAGTCTTAGAGATTTGAAATTTGTGTTTGGGTATCTTTCAATCGACCTCTTTCCAAATCGCATTATTGCTTCCGCTTTCCAAAAATCACTTCCATCACTATTTAGCTATAACAACACTCTTATTCTCTCCACCTCCTATGAGAAAACCACATGCCTCTTCATGCATCATCTCGCATTGATAGAAAAGAGCTACATGACTTCAAGGAAAAAGTTCTTTGTATGCTAACCAACATCCACAAAAACGTTACTAAGCTCATCGCTTTCATTAACCTGCAACCTCCTAAACACTTTATCGTCATTCTATATATGATGCATTACACATTATGTTGAATGTCCACCAATTAAGGCGGAGAGAAATTCATTCACATAGTTGTCTTCTCGCATTAAAGAACATGTACTTATGTTTCTTACATCCTATAATACCAAAATGTAGGTTCACACCATCTAGTTATAATCAGTTCACTAAATTACAAGTGTTTCAATCCTTATTAACCATACATCACAGTTCTGTAACCAAAACCTCATCAAGTGAAAAACACATCATGTGTTTTGACAAATCTCTTAAACAAGAACCATTAAGTCTCCTTAGACTTTGACTAGAATTAGTGAAACCTATTCTGTAGATATACCTTTGCTTGAAACCTCTCACAACTAACGAGCCTAGGATTTTCCTTTTAACCTGAATCTCACAACTTCACTGTCTAGAACACCATCATAGGATCTCATCCTTTTTTCTTCCTCGACAGATATCATGCACGTCATTGTAAGTGCAAACGATATTTTAATCAAAATTCTCATTCTCAACACGTTGGTCTAATCAACACTCTCGCATCTTATGATGTCATTTTCATCCTCATATAGGTATCTAGTATTTCAAATTGTTGCATATGGAATTTCTATTCCTAAGTAATCATTATCTTCACTTCCTCTTAATTCCATTCGAGCATACATTATGTCATGATACATCATCTTCGGTAGATGATAATGTCGTAACCTTAATCATTTTAATATTCGTTATAACATTTGCTATAAACACGAGTTTCTAATCCTTTAAAAAGTTGTCTACGTTATCACCACCACCTTCCATCACCACTTTCACTAATCATCACCACCATGGATTAGCAAAAACTTACTGTTAGGAATACGTTTTTTGTATAAGAAAGATTCGGTCACCCCTGATATGATTAAGCATTGATTAGCTCGTAGTAGTTACAATAGTTAGTTAAACGTAGTTTAGAAGTAGATTAGTTCGCGGAAGAAGGACGTGTCTTTACCCACTGTATACCTGATCCGCAGCCCAAGTGGCANAAAACTTTAAAACACTAATGAAATACCCAAAAACCAAAACTAACGAGTACAAATTCAATCAAACGAGACCAAAACAAATCAAAACTAAATCTAAACCAACCTAAATCTATCCCTTGGCGATTGATACCACTTGTAATAGCCCGTATACAACCTAAATCACGACCTTCTTCATCAAATCTTAGAGAGAGAAAGAGAGATGTAGAGAGAGAGAGATGGGAGGATCAAGTGTGTGAAATAAGAACTTGTATATTACCAAATGATCAACCAACCTTCACTATGAATATATAGTGCATACAAGTCTAGGGCTTTTGATGTTACATGTTTGGCCCTTAGACTTACATGTAATAGATAGATGAACATATAACTTCCTAGAACGCTTTCTATCGCAACCTATTACATGATTCTAGAACATAATGACCGACACTTCATAATATAAAAAATACAATGCTAACAACAAGTCATCAACATCCTGATCAGCAGAATGTGATGGTTCTTCAGGGACATTGATTTGCTCATCAGGAGCAATAGGTCTTGGGGATGGTGGTGGCTGATCATCCGCAACAATTGATGCAGTTGCATCAGCAGTATTGGATGGGCCAGCAGCTTCAGATGTGGATGTGCCTGCATCAGCAGCAACTGGTGCAGTTGCATCAGCAGCAACTGGTGCATCCACATCAGCAGCATTAGGCACAGGTGGTTGACCACCATCAGCAGCATCCCCTTCTTCAGCATCATTACCAACAGGCAACATAGCTGGTAGTAGAGGCCTATGTAACCTAGTATACCCACTACACATGTTAGCAAATATTTTAGCAGTTATAGGTACAACAGGTTGATGTGTCTTATCTTGAGTCTCTAGGCCTATTATAATTTGTAGAAACCTAGGGTACATTAGAAACTTATTTTTCTCAGCTTTAACATTATCAACTATACCCTCAAAAATAAATCTCGAAAAATTGGAAGTTGTACCCTGTGAGAGATATACAATTTCACAAGCCAGCTGAGTGGAGAATTGATCCCAGCCTCCTGACTTAGGACTGATACATTGTAGAAAAGTATGCACCAAAAACCTCCATTTAGGGCACAACCTATTTTTGTACCAAGCTTTCTTTACTTCACCTTGATATCCAATAGCCCTTAATCCAGCAAGTATAACCTCCCTGTCTGTGTGGTATTCACCATGTTCATCATCTAATTGAAGCCTAGTGCAAACCAATGCCTCGGTGACCACATGCTCTTCTCCATCAATGGTTGCAACCAACTCTGTAGGATGATCTTCTTGAGATCGTTTTGCAGCAGTGGCCCAAAACTGTCGAACGAGAGATTCACACACTCGATCAGGGTAATGTGTGAGAGCAAAATGAAGTTTAGACCTTTTCAATAACACCACCATTGGATCAAACGTATCATGACCCTTTGCTTTCCCCAAGAAAGCTATTTTGTTGTGATCCCTTTAAAATACAAGTTCAGCCATTGAAGATTTGAAGAGCAGTTGTGAGATTGAGAAATTCGTGGGATTGAGTGATGAGTTTTGGAAGTTATGAAATGGGTTTGGTTATATAAGCAGAGGGAATCAGTTATTTTGGGCGTGGGATACACATGGTAGGTCATTTATAGAAGTTACCCAATCGTGGTAGTGAATTGGCAAGAATCGTGGAGAGAATCTTTGACCAATTTTGACTTTTAGTTACGTCCCAATATAAACCCAAATTATAACTATCAGCAGCAACCAAAAGTTATTCCGCAGAAATTGTTGGTCAATCCGCAAAATCCAAGATTGTGCGAGCGTGGTCAATGTAGATATCCTCATCAGCATGATTGAAAGTCAATCAGCAGAATCAGTCCGCAGTAACCATCCATCCGTAGAATCAATCCGCAGAAACCATCCAACCGTAGAAAATCACCTCAGTAAATATCTTCTTTTTGGTCAACGCATTCTCTAGAAGATATCATAAATTTTCACTTTCCAATCATCCCTCATTCAATCGCATTAACTTCCACTTAATGACTCAATCAGGCCTATAAATTAGGCCCCAAATCACAATTTACCCATATCACACAATCCCAATCTTAATTATCCACCAAATCCTCTCAATCCACAAAGATCATGTGTAACAACCCACAAATTCTCATCACTATCATTTCCATTACAAATACCTATAGTAGGTATTTCACAGGTAAATTTTTGCTTTTTATGTGCCTTCATTACTTGCATGACTCTATAGACTTGCCCACGTATGCTCACCAGCCAAATAACTCAACACTCACACCCTATAAACCCCTAGTATGTCAAGCATAAGATCACAACAACACCATAATAAGTAATTTACCAATCTAACACACTAAACTTTCCACAACACCATAACAAACCCTAAACAAACCCTAATTAGGTATATGTGCTTACTAAACCCCATATGCTTAGTTAAACTTGTTTGAAAGTGTCCAAGGCTTAAGTATTAGTTACCTTAGGAACATTAGAATACTTTAGGATCTTTAGACCTTAGTACAACCCATTAGAACATAGGTACAAGTCCCTTAGGCATAAAAACCATAACTAGGTTATAACTTCCTGAAAACTAGGTCAAATCTTCCCAAAACTTTCCCATAAGCTACCACCACTTAGTATATGTTAGGAATATGATTTCTGTATAAGAAAGATTCGGTCACCCCAAATATGATTAAGCATTGTTTAGCTCGTAGTAGTTACATTAGTTAGGAATACGTAGTTTAGAATTAGGTTAGTTCACGGAAGAAGGACGGGTCTTTACCCACTGTATACCTGATCCGCAGCCCAAGTGGCACGCCCAAGTAGCAAAACCCATGTATATAAACCCCTCTCCATCCTTGGAGAGGGTAAGCCTTCTCTCATAATTCTATTTTCTTTTTTTTGGTTTTCTCTCAAGGCTTCATCTCTTTCTCTCTCTAGAATTTCTTTCTTTCTTTCTTACCTTCAACGAGCCAAACCACAAGTATATTTGTGTTTGTGATGTTAACTAGTATCCTACAATTGGTATCAAGAGCCATGGTTACATCCTAGGGATCATAGAACTTGTGGTGTATGGTTTGTTTTGGGTTTCTACTAGTTTAGGGTGGTTTTGACTCATTTTGGTGCTCGTTTGTGGTGTTTCTTGTGATCTTTCTTGTACTTCTAGGATTAGAAAGGTTAGATTCATCTAGTTTATCAGTTGTTTGGACCATATCTAGCGTTTGTGAGGTGTACGAATGGGTTTTGGAACTTTTTCTTGCCAGCGGTTAGCTCCACGTTAAAGTATTCTTCACAGCGGTTAGTTTGGGTATTCAGCGGTTAGTAGTAGCGGTTAAGTACAAGTAGTGGAGCGAACATTACGCTGTACTCTGTACTGTTTCAGCGGTTAAACTCCAGCGGTTTACTTCACAGCGGTTAGTTTGGGTGTTTAGCGGATAGTAATAGCGGTTAAGTACAAATAGTGGAGCGAGCGTTATGCTGTACTTTGTACTGTGTTAGCGGTTTATTCACAGCGGTTAACTACTCAGCGGTTAAGTCAGTAGTGGTTACTTTACTAGCGGTTACTCTGTCCAGCTGTTACTATTCCGGCGGTTAAGTATCAGCGGTTAAGTCTTAGCGGTTAAGTTTCAGCAGTCCCTACATCAGCGGTTTACTCTTCAGTGGTTACTTTACTAGCGGTTACACTGTCAGCGGTTAATTGTCAGCGGTTACTGTACCAGCGGTTTACCTATCTTAGCGATTTTCCTGGTTGACTTTAGTAAAATCCCGGGAAAGAATTGATTTCTCGGTTTAAGTCACGTGAGTTGTAAAATCCCGTCTAAGACCTTGTCATCATGACTACTGTAACATCTATTGATGATATTCAAGCTGCTGGATCTGACACTCGACCTCCAATGCTAGAAAGAACGGACTATGAGTCTTGGTCACAAAGAATTTGCTTGTATTGTCAAGGCAAAGAAAATGGGGAGAAACATTCTGAGATCAATTGATGCTGACATTCGTGCTTCAAACATTGTGGTACAAGGGCTACCAAAGGACATATACAAACTGATTAACTTCAACACTGAGGCCAAAGCTGTTTGGGACAATGTCAAAATGTTGCTAGCTGGTTCAGGATTAACAAAGGAAGATCGTGAGTCTCAATTATACAATGAATTCGAGCACTTTAAGATGAACCCTGGTGAAAGCATCAATGATTACTATGTCAGATTCCACAAGCTTGTGAATGACATGAGAATGATCAGAATGACAATGCCCAACATCCAACTCAATTACTTCAAAGATAAGATGCTGTTGATGCAAGCACAAGAGAATGGGGTTAAATTGGATGAGGAACAGCTGCTCTTTCTTGCTGGTGATGAAGGAAACTCCTTTGATGCTGATGTGAATGATCAACCAGTCCAGGATCTTGCTCTAAATGACCCAAACATCTTCCAGGCTGAAGATTGTGAGGCATTTGATTCTGATGTTGATGATGAACCTACTGCACAAACCATCTTTATGGCCAAGCTTACATCTGCGATCACATCGGCAAATCAATCAGGATCTTCCAAATCATCCATCATTTCTGAGGTACTCAAATTATAAGACACATATGAAACATGTGCCATTCCAACGATACTCGATGAGGTTCATCAAACTAGTATTGTTACGCCAGATGATGTCGGTTTGAAAAACACTAATGTTTCCTCAAAACAACAACATATGAATAACAATAAAGAGTCTGATGAATCTAGTAGAGCATCTGAAGATACACATGTTGAGGATGTGATGCACAATCAAAGGACTCATAACGAAGTAAAACACACAGACACTATTGATTCATATTCTGCTGATATGGGTAATAGTAATGTTGTCCCATATGAGCAATACTTGAAACAAAGTATCGAAAGTGTTTTACCAAGTGATGACTCTTTCATTAATAATGATACTTGTGAATATGATGATTATACTGCTGTTATTCCTGATGACACCTTAACCACTAGGATTAATATTCTCAAAGATCAGGTGAATATGTATCAACAACGTGCAAAATTTGAGTTAACTGAACGTGAACAGAAAATGAATTGGCAAATGTGTACATATATTACCAAGAGGAATTTAAAGGAAGAAGAGTTAAGAGGGGAAATAAAATCTTTGCAAAATCAAATCAATCAAACTGTTAAACAAAAACAGGAGATTCAAAACAGTGTCAACACACTAAAATTAGATTTTCAAAGCAAAGAAACTAAACTTCTAAACGATTTTTCCCAATTAAAGGCCTTAAAGAACAAGCTTGAAAACAAATTGTACACACAAGGCCAAACCATTCAAACTGCTCAAATGATGCATAAGCACATTAAGCTTCGTGATAAACATAGTGATAAGGATACAGGTGTGCCTAAAACTAATTATCTTAGGAGCGTTAGTGCCTCTCAACCTGCCTTATATGACTATAATGTTATGCTTAAGCCCAATCATGATTCCCCTGATGTGCGTGATACAGAAGAGATTGTTGAAATTGAAATAGAAAATAGGAAAAGACTTGAGAATAAGATGAAGGATCCCATGTGCATAGCAAATCGTGTTAATATCAAGCCCCATAACTACTATGAGCAGAACCGATTGACTGTATTTGTGCCACAAACTAAGTTAACCCCTGAACAGATTTTTTGGGCATTAGATGTGGAAAAAATGAAAGCTGAACTTATTATGGCTTCCACTCCCCTTAAGTTTGCTAAACCCACGGTGTATCCTCCCAATACACCCATGAACCTAGTTCAGATAGCACTTCCCACTCAATGTAAAACTCTTATTAGCATGTATGTACTATATCACATGTTTGCGGATTTTGACAAAACGTGTAAAAAGAGGATTACTCCAACGGGAATTACTGAGGGGGAAAGGGGTTTTGAAGTTACAAAATAATGTTATCTCACAGAAGTCATTCCATTTTTTAAACAAATCAAAAAACATTTTGAATACATGGAAACATCACTTAAACAAGAGATAAATGAAATGAAAGAGGTGTTTAAAAACCAGGAACGTGAAGGAGAACAAACTGTATTGGATCTTCAACATAGTGAAATTGCGAGGAAGAATGCTCTTATCATGAATGATAATTTGATTGATATGTACATTGCTCAAGATGTGTTTTATACTGCTACTGATTCTTCTTTAACTGCTTCCCAATTTCATAATATGTCTGTTACTTTAAAGGTTTTCCAGAATCGTGTTGTTGAGCTTGAGGGGGAGAATTTAAAACTGCGCCAAATAATTCAAAAAGATGATCATGATAACATGATCAAGCAATTTTCAAAACTAGAGGTTGATAATCTTAACTTGCAATTAAGATACCAACATCTAGAAGAAAGAATTAGAAACTCAAATGCCAAGACATCTTCAGATGCTCCTGAATTTGATGCATATTTTGAATTAGCCAAAAGGGATGAAAGAATTCAAACTCACACTAACACGATTCGGAAACTGAAGCTTCAAATTGCACAATCTAAGACGAATAAATGTGATGTGATTGATAATAAATGTGATGTGTTTGATTCCCAGAAACCTCCGTGTTTAGATTCTCAATATCTTCAACTTCAAAATGTCATTAACGATTTGAAATACGAAAATGATTGTTTTCAAGCTGAAAACTCTAAAATCAAACAACAATACAAAGAGTTACATGATTCAATGAAGATCGTGCGTGATAAAAACAATGAAAAGATAACTTCTTTACTCAAAGAAAATGAGAATCTAAAGACTCAAGTGAAAGGGAAAACAAAAAGAACTTATGCTGATGCCATTAATATTCCTCTTCCCCTTAGGAATAATGCATTTGTTCACAATGAGTACCTTAGGTATCTCAAGGATTGCCTAGATATCCTCTGCGAAACTATTGAAGAGGTTAGAATTGTGAGTCCTACAGACATTGGCATCCGTGATGTGTATTATCTCACCAACAGATCATATGAGCTTTTAGATTATGCCATTGGTACATGTCCTAAGGCTGTTTGCATGCGTGATAAGTCTAATGATGTTTCCTCTAAGGTTAAGAACAAGCATGTTGCCTTTAAAGTGCCCATAACATCACCAAAACATAACACATCAGATACTAAAAATCAAACAGCAGTTTCTCGTTCTAATGTTCCCATTATTAATTCTACAGGAGTAAAAGCTGTCACTAATGCTAGCGGGTCAAAGTCTAGTTGCAATACAAGGAATGATAGGATTTCGCCAGCTAAAAGTGCTCAAGGAAAGAAAGTAGAAGACCACATTAGGAACAATAAAACTGATCTGGACGTTGAGAATCATGTTGATTCTAGTATTAGCTCTAGGCGTACTGTAATTAATTCGAATTCTAAAACCAGTTGTGAGATCTGTAATAACTATTTAAATTTTGGTAATCATGATGTGTGTGTTAAGACATGTTTGTATGCTTCTAAAGTATCCCCTGGTTGTCATAATGTTTATTATAATCGTGAAAAACATGTTTGGAAAGCAACAGGAAGGAAATTTACTAATGTTGGCTATCATTGGAGGCCCACTGGAAGAATAATGCCAATAGGAAGTCATCACCCCTTTGCCAAACAGTCTGATCCTAAGTTTCCCAACATTAGGATTTGGAAGAAATCTGGTAGAACTTTTCCTATAGGAACCCAATGTGCTAGCCATAAGTCTAGTTCCCCAGCATATCATGTTATGACTAAGGTCACTATTAATTCTTCCAATTCTGATGTTTGTGCTAACCAATCGGAACCCACTTTTGGTTGGGGATCCAAGTTTGTCCATTATCCATATCTGTCTGATTTCAAATGCAGGTCGTACAAATCGCCATGTGGTATTTGGACTCAGGCTGCTCAAAACATATGACGGGGGATCGCTCGTGGCTCAGAAATTTCGTGAAAAAGTTTATCGGGACTGTTAGATTCGGGAATGATCATTTTGGTGCAATAATGGGTTATGGAGATTATGTGGTTGGTGACAGCGTTATCTCTCGGGTATATTATGTAGAAGGTCTTGGGCACAATCTATTCTCCGTAGGTCAATTTTGTGACTCAGATCTAGAAGTTGCCTTCAGAAAACACACTTGTTATGTTAGAAGATTGGATGGTATGGATCTCCTGAAAGGCAGACGCGGCACAAACCTCTACACTATATCCATTGAAGACATGATGCAATCATCTCCAATCTGTCTACTATCTAAGGCTTCCAAGACCAAGTCTTGGTTGTGGCATCGTCGTTTGAACCATTTGAACTTCGGTACCATCAATGAACTTACTCGTAAAGATCTTGTTCGAGGCATGCCCAGGCTGAAGTATGAAAAAGATCATCTTTGTTCCGCTTGTCAGCTTGGTAAAAGCAAGAAGCATACTCACAAACCCAAAACCATCAACACCATTATGGAAGTTCTTCATACCCTTCACATGGACCTTTGTGGTCCCATGAGAGTGCAAACCATATTTGGAAAGAGATATGTGTTAGTGATTGTTGATGACTACTCTCGTTTCACATGGGTCAAATTCCTCAGATCCAAGGATGAAACACCTGAAATCATCATCAAACTAATCAAGCAGCTGCAAGTTGGACTCAATAAAACAGTCAGATTCGTCCGCACAGATAATGGAACGGAGTTTGTCAATCAACAACTTACTCAGTTTTATGAAGATCTGGGAATTAGTCATCAAAGGAGTATACCTCGAACCCCTCAGCAGAATGGAGTCGTTGAAAGACAAAACCGTACACTTGTAGAGGCAGCACGTACTATGTCGATCTTCTCCAAAGCTCCTATGTTTCTCTGGGGAGAGGCAATTGCAACGGGTTGTTACACTCAGAACAGATCACTAATACATCCTCTTCACTGCAAAACTCCTTATGAGCTAGTGCATAAAACAAAACCCGACCTCTCTTTCCTTCGTGTTTTTGGTGCATTATGTTACCCAAACAATGATAGCGAAGACTTGGGAAAGCTAAAGGCAAAAGCTGATATTGGAATTTTTGTTGGGTATGCACCAAACAAGAAGGGGTATCGAATCTACAACAAAAGGTCCCGACAAATCATGGAAACCATCCATCTCATGTTTGATGAGCTGACCGAGCAAACGGTTCCTGAATTCTCCAATTCAGGACCCGCATCTAATCTTTGGACTCCTGGACCCATTAGTTCAGGACTTGTAAATTCTTCCACCACAGATGCTCCTTCCGTGCCACCTACCTGTGAGGACTTGAAGAAATTGTTTGATTTAATGTATGATGAGTATTTTGAGCCTCAACAGAGAGTCGAACCTGAACAAATAGTCAGAGATCCTGATGCTACTGCTAATGATGAACCTCAACCCACAAACGGGCCTTCCATCTCCATCTTAATTAGTCAGAATGCTCCATCATCTAGTCATACCAATCACACAGATCAACACTCTTCAATTCCACAAGAAGAAGCATCCGATAATACATTTGAAGTAAATCCTTTTACTCAACCTCCTGATGAACCTTTTGTCAACATATTTGCTCCTGAACCATCTACTTTGGCAACCTCCTCAGAAGATTCCAACACTGCTACTTCAATTCCCAATCATCAACTTCATGAGCATATCAGGAAATGGACAAATGATCACCCGATTGACAACATCATTGGTAACCCATCTAGGCCAGTATCTACACGACGTCAACTTGCCACAGATGCTTTATGGTGTTTCATTAGCAACGTGTTGTCCAAAGTCGAACCAAAGAATTATAAAGAAGCATTGACTAAAATGTCCTGGTTCACTGCAATGCAAGATGAAATCCATGAATTTGACAGACTAGATGTTTGGGAATTAGTGCCCCCTCCAAACTGTGCAATGATTATCGCCCTCAAGTGGATCTTCAAAGTGAAGTTTGATGAATATGGTGAAGTGTTAAAGAACAAAGCTCGAATTGTAGCCAAAGGGTTCAGACAAGAAGAAGGCATCGACTTTAAGGAATCATTCGCACCAGTTGCCAGAATTGAAGCTATCAGAATCTTCCTTGCCAATGCAGCCAGTCAGAACATGGTTGTATACCAAATGGATGTGAAGACTGCCTTTCTCAATGGACACTTAAAGGAAGTAGTATATGTAAGTCAACCAGAGGGGTTTGTTGATCCTGAACGCCCTAATCATGTCTATCGCTTGAAGAAGGCACTATATGGTCTTAAACAAGCACCCAGAGCATGGTATGATACACTGTCCAAATTTCTTCTAGCCAACCAATTCACCAAAGGTGTTGTCGATCCTACCTTGTTCACAAGAAAGTTGGGAGAGCATCGTCTCCACGTTCAGATCTATGTGGATGACATTATCTTCGCATCAGCCGATCCACTAGAATGTGATAGGTTTGCACAAGAAATGAGTACAGAATTCCAAATGTCCATGATGGGGCAAATGTCGTTCTTCTTGGGGCTTCAGATTTCTCAAAACCCACATGGTATCTTCATCAATCAATCCAAGTATGCCATTGAAATACTAAAGAAATTTGGATTCGAATCATGTGAATCTGTTGATACTCCAATGGTTGAGAGAACTAAGCTGGATGAGGATATTGAAGGAGCACTTGTCGACCAAACCAAATACCGAAGCATGATCGGATCATTGATGTATCTCACAGCCAGCAGACCTGATCTCTTATTTGCTGTCTGCATGTGTGCTCGTTATCAATCCAAACCTACTAAGAAGCACTTAGAAGCAGTCAAAAGAGTCTTCAGGTACCTTCAAGGAACAATTCACATGGGCCTTTGGTATCCTAAAGACACTGCAATGGCTCTCACAGCCTACTCTGATGCTGATCATGCGGGTTGTCAAGATACTCGACGAAGTACTTCTGGCGGTGCTCAGTTTCTAGGAGATAAGCTGGTTAGTTGGTCATCAAAGAAGCAAATGAGTACATCAATCTCCTCTACAGAAGCTGAATATATTGCCATGTCATCATGCTGTGCTCAAATTCTTTGGATGAGGTCTCAATTATCCGACTATGGCTTTAACTACAACAAAGTTCCGATGTACTGGGATAACAAGAGTGCCATTGCTCTTTGCTGCAACAACGTCCAGCATTCAAGATCAAAGCACATTGATATTCGACATCATTTCATCAGAGAACAAGTGGAAAAAGGAATTGTGGAACTCTACTTTGTAAGGACGGAATTTCAGCTAGCTGATATCTTCACAAAGGCACTTCCAAGAGAACGGTTTCAATTCATTCTCCCACGTCTTGGAATGAAGAGCATCACTCCTGAGTCACTCAAAAGTCTTCAGGAAGATAATGAGGAGTAACTGATTCACTTCACATATCCTTTTATATATTATATAAAACCCAGAAAAGAAAAATACAAAAATATAAAACCTATAAAAACCATAAAAATCTGAAAAACTCAAAAAGACAAAAAATATATGTTTGCTTACAATTATGGTTTGCTATTACTTCAGATAGCAACCCGTTTCTCAAAATCCGTGTAAAAACATGTTATCATGTTTTTCACTGTGTGCGGATTATCCGAAAAGTTGTACGCTTCAGTGCAGCCTTTCTAGTAAAAGAAGAGAAGTCTTCTTTTCCCAAAATCTCTTTCTTCTAAAAATTCTTCAAAAGAGATTTTGTGGTATACAAGGTGGCCATTGGTCTTAAATTTTCTCGTATACGTTACCACTCACATTAATGGCTACTAAACGTTAAAATGGAAAAACGAGTCATTAATTGAGGGGGAGTGTATGTGCTCAAAATTTCTGTACCTTTAAAAACTTTGTGCACCAGCCACAGTAAAAAAACTCAAAAAGTGTCTCAAATTCAGTAAACGTTTAAAATTTTGCCACATGTCTCTCCAAAGCTTTTTCGAAAATCATTTAAATCAATTGGGATCACAAAATCTCAAAAGATTTGAAATTTTATGATTGGGGGAGAGAATGTGATTTAAATGTAAAAACTGTTTTAAAAGTGATGTTTTTGGACTCATAAAGAATGTTTGTGGACTTTCGAGAACGCTCCCTTATGTGCTAAAATGTTAAAGATTTTGGATTTTAATCATAGCACATATTAAGTGGGAGCAAGTGATTAAATGTGATGTTTTTGGACGTATAAAGATGTTTTGGACTCAAAAGATCACTCCCTTATGTGCTAAAATTTTAAAATATTTTGGAGCATGAAATAAGCACATATTGAGGGGGAACAAGTGATTTAAAATGATGAATAAATGATCTCTTTTGCAAGCTCACCCATATGTGCCAAAGTTTTTCAAAATTGATTTAATCAATGTGCACATATTGAGGGGGAGCAAGTGGCTAAGAGTCTTTCGCGGGTTTTTACATATTCAAATAAAGACCGTGAATTGCTTATGACTCAGAATTTGACTCATGAATTGACGAAACATGAAAATTCGTGAATCGAAAAGACTAGTCCTGGCCGGGTAATAATTTCAAGCTGGTCTAACCAGTGATGTAAACGTGTCTCGAAGAGGACTGGTCAAAGTAGATAGTACCGTTTCGAGAAACTCTTTTTAGATATATACTTTGACGGGTCTAACTTCCTTTTTTAAGGAATGTTAACAACTTCAAGTTAGTTATTAGGGCTAGTTATCACCTAAAAGCTGATAATAGATCCCTTTAACTAAGCAACGTAAACGTGTCCCTCGGGTATATGTCTATTCAGAGCCGATCAATTCAAATAAGTGCAACTCACCCCGACATGTGCAAATTTCTTCCTTCCTATAAGCACATGTTAAGGGGGAGCATTTGAAAAAAAATGATAAAACTCTCAAGGTGTTAACAAAAATGTGTTTCTTTATCATAAACACCTTGAGAGAATTTTCAATGATTTTGGTTATATGGCGAATGTGGAAAAATACCAAACGACCGACCACTTTTATTTAATGCATGGAGTTATAAGGATGGTTAGNTCCGTTTTCTGCCGATACTACTTAAGGACGATTTATGATGACTATTCTATAAAATGAATTAGGACGCTTTTTCATTTTAAGAAGAAAGTTATAAATCGAATGGATCATGAATTTATAAGCTCTTGCTTACAAGAATTGGGACGCCATTACTTGTAAGTAATGAGATAAAAATGAATGAGAGCAAGTATCTGGCACAGTACAAACAATTCCTGCTCTGTTTGTACAACTCTTTTCTTTTCTTTTCTCTTTCTCAACTCATTCTTTCCCCTACTCCTACGTTCATCAAATCTCAGGACGAGATTTCTTCTAAGGGGGTAAGATTGTAACAACCCACAAATTCTCATCACTATCATTCCCATTACAAATACCTATAGTAGGTATTTCACAGGTAATTTTTTGCTTTTTATGTGCATTCATTACATGCATGACTCTCTAGACTTGCCCACGTATCCTCACCAGCCAAATAACTCAACACTTACACCTTATAAACCCCTGGTATGTCAAGCATAAGATCACAACAACACCATAATAAGTAATTTACCAATCTAACACACTAAACTTACCAAAACACCATAACAAACCCTAATTAGGTCTATGTGCTTACTAAACCCCATATGCTTAGTTAAACTAGTTTGAAAGTGTCCAAGGCTTAAGTATTAGTTACCTTAGGAACATTAGGATACTTTAGGATCTTTAGACCTTAGTACAACCCATTAGAACATAGGTACAAGTCCCTTAGGCATAAAAACCATAACTAGGTTATAACTTTCCGAAAACTAGGTCAAACCTCCCAGCCACTCAAGTTCTCTTAAAAGAGCTTGTTTCATTCTCACGGGGAACCGGTGTAAACTATCGACTAGTCTCTTAGAGCAAATTGATATTGAAACAGGAGACCCCTCCCTAGTCTCCGCATAGGATAACCAATGTGCACTTATCGAGTCTAGAGCCAAGAGATGCATCAAAAGATCTCATAGGAACACTTGATACTTCTACACTGGTTGTTCAACATTAAGGACACCAGTTGTAATATTTTGAGTCCTACGCAGATCTTAGCAATCTGCCAAGAACACTTATGAGGGAATATACATAAGTATTTCCCAATGATTGAGTGGAAACTCCTGCCAGGGTCAACATCAAACAGCCCTGACAGCAGGTCACTTCGGTAATCACTTGTGGGTTACGCTTAGTGTGTTCGGTGGTGTTCCAAAAGGTCTACAGTCGTGGGGTGATCTCCAGCGACTCACCTAATCGTTGGTGTACTTCGGTATGTCAGTGTAAGCCCTTTCGGGGGCATCCGATTAGGAACGGCCTTGGTAAGGATTAGAGAAAGTCTTTACACTATGCTGTTGACAATCTCGAACTCCGAACTTGTAAGTGCCGGTATGTTTATTACTAACCAAGTTTTATGCAGCTCAACATACCTTACTTACCGTGATCACCACCATCACTCAAGTTCCACATGCTCATACCAACATCTACAAGGAGTCGTCAGAGCTTTTAAACTATGAAGATCTACTCAACAAAGATATATGAGCATGTTGGAAAGGCATATTCTCTCCAAAGACAAAGAAGTTGACGATTGATGCCGATTGCTGAAAAGATGCAGATTCATCATCACATGATTACACTTCAACATCATAACTCAAGATATCAGGATCAAAGAATGGGCTTCGACTATGCTTCCTCAACTCTGATGCAGAAGATCATGATCCAGAAAAGTGTAAGCATGATATCACAAAGATAATCACAACATCACAAAGAGACACATACACTCAAAGATGACTTGAAGTTAATTATATGGATGAAGAGCGAAGAGCAGAGTCAAAAGATCATCATATACATCAAGGAAGTCATCTTGAGTCGTTCATCCATGAAGAATCAACAACTACGAGCTACAAAAGTATCTACAAAGATCTCAATGCAAGAAATCAAGAATCAAGATCAACAATTGACTTCAACAAGGGTGACCTCTCTTAGGAGGAGATTGTTAGGAATACGATTTCTGTGTAAGAAAGATTCGGTCACCCCAAATATGATTAAGCATTGTTTAGCTCGTAGTAGTTACATTAGTTAGTAATACGTAGTTTAGAATTAGATTAGTTCGCGGAAGAAGGACGGGTCTTTACCCACTGTATACCTGTTCCGCAGCCCAAGTGGCACGCCCAAGTGGCAAAACCCATGTATATAAACCCCTCTCCACCTTGGAGAGGGTAAGCCTTCTCTCATAATTCTATTTTCTTTTTTTTTTGGTTTTCTCTCAAGGCTTCATCTCTTTCTCTCTCTAACTTTCTCTCTCTAGAATTTCTTTCTTTCTTTCTTACCTTCAACGAGCCAAACCACAAGTATATTTGTGTTTGTGATGTTAACTAGTATCCTACAGTATAAACCCCTTAGGACTTAGGATTAGTCACTAAACACTCTTAGGAACTTAACTTAGGCAAAAACCTTAGGCAAAACCCTAAACTCACTCTAGGCAAAAACTAGGTTAGAAATAGACCTAAACCTTAGAATTAGGCTACTATAACACCTCAAACCTTACAACCAAGCACCCTAGCACCCTACCCTAACCTACCTAGCACCCTAGCACCTCTAAGCAACCACACAAGTAGGTGCATCACCTACTTGTCACCTACTTAACTAAACCATCACTAAATCACCACTACTCACCACTAATCACCCTAAACCACCACTAAACCACCCAAGCAACTCATAAGTAGCTTACAAGCATCTTACAAGCACCTCCTTCACCACCTTGTGGCCACCAAACTGCAACACATACCTCTCGTCACCTCCTTCCCCTTAACCGCCTCTCTCGGCCTCACCATAACCACAACCGGCCTAGGTAGCCCCCTATCTACCTCCTAGCCCATCCTCATCACCACCTAGACCTGCCATAACACCCCATAGCTTTGCTTACTCGAACTCCCTCCTCCTCGCCATCTCGTTCTCTTCTTTCTTGCTCGCTACTTATACGCACCCTATAAATACCCCATGAAACCCTCCCATTTCTCTCCGCACCTATTCTCCACTCTCTATCACATACATTCTATAGTTTAGAACTCTTAGAAGCCTTAGGGGTCGAGTACAAGAGCCTTGGTTGTGTCGAGTTGTGGTTTGAGCCGAAAGAAGCCCTAGAAAACCCTAAACCCTCGTTACCCTTCCCACGACCTAGGTAAGCTTTAACTTTTGATCTAGTAGCTTTAGTTTAGTCTTAGAATAGATATAGGATGCCTTAGAACCCATAGGATCCCATGCTTAAGCCTTAGTCATAATCATTTGCTAGTTTACTTTTTAAAAACCCTAAATATAGAGTAAACCCTAAAAACATGCTATAAGCCCTTTTCATAAGCTAAAATCTGACTTAGGTAACTTAGATAAGCTAAAATAAGTTAAACATAAGCTAGGAAACCTTTTTGTTTCATTAAAATATAGTTTTCATGGAATTAGGACTAGTTTTGCAAAACTTTCCATGCATAAGGGTATATATGGTAATTTTCTAAAAATATAGAGTCTAGGGACTATTTTTGACATTTCTTAGAAGTTATAAGTATAAGGACCCTTTTTACAAAATTATAAAACCCTATGATAAAAAGTTAAGTAGTTATAAACTTAAAAGGACTAGTTTTGCAAAAGTTATAAGTTAAGGGTATAAAGGGTAAATATAGAAAACTTAATAGTCCAAGGGTCATTTCTGTCATTTTCTCAAAATATAGAAGTATAGGGACTAGTTGTGTCAAGTATAAATAGATATAAATATAAGTAATATAAGTATAATAAAATCTAGGGTAGATTATGTAAATATAGTAAACTTAAAGGGTATAAAGTAAACTATTTCATATATATAGCAAACCTATTTTAAAGTTAGAGCATAACACAATACTAGGGAGCTTCATGTGAGGAGTACTATGTGGATATTTCATTATGACGAGTTTGTTGGGTTTACGATTTAAAGTGCCCTGACTCCTCAAACGATTATTGCATATACTTCTGAATTATGATGGCCTGAACGGTGTTATGTTATAACTAAACCCTAATAACAACATGAATCAATACTAAGAAGCTTCATGTGAGGAGTATTAACTTCTGAATTATGATGGCCCGAATGGTATTATGTTGATAACATAATACAATAGTAGGGAGCTTCATGTGAGGAGTCTTATACTTCTAAATTATGATGGCCTGAACAGTGTTGTGTTATATCTAAAACACTAAAGACCCTAAGAATAATTAAATAAGAAACATAAACTAAAAAACTAAAGCTTGACATACATGCACCATAACAACAACAACATTAGGATACGTGAGTAAGGCAGTCTAGTTTCTGAGTCACTCTTTGCACTAGTTAGGATTCCCTAAGCCCAGGTGAGTTTTCGTAGCCTCACATCTTTTTAAAACTTTTCACTCTAAATGCTTTACAAACCCTGTGAGGGGGATACGTGCTACTTGCTTTACTTAAAAAGCGAATACAAGTCTTTTTCTTTGGTTGTTGCACGAGTAAACAAACTGCCACTACTACATAACTAAAATTCATGAATCTAATCGTTTTGGATATTTTACCCACATGAACGCGAGTATAGTTGATAGATCTATTTGAGTCTGACAACTCCCGTTGGTATTAATACCTCACTGGGTGGTACCAATAAGTACTATACTTGAACCCACTAAAGGATTAACTTTGGCAAGTTATCCTTCCCATCCCCTTATATTGGGTTTGCAGCCCACATGACCCGGATTGTTAACGTGTGGTTCATGATCTTAGTGCAACATACCCCACTCCTGATAATTGTGCATGCATCACAATTATCACACACACAACATTTTCCTAGATGGGTGTAACAATGTAGCCCAGGGAACTTGTATTCACTAACACCTAAAACCTGTGATTCTCACTCAACACCTAGTGTTGACTTTTTAAGCATGTATCCTAGGTAAATCATTATGGAGACATGGCAGGAGAAGGCACTGAACTCGGAGGACTTTCAATCTTGTTATCATTCTCACACTATTTCACACTTAGATTCACGGGACCTCACTTTAATAAAACTCTGATATTTTAATGAATGATAACATATTTATAAAAACGTCTCTTTTCGAGTCGTTTTCTATTATTGTAACTGTGAACCCATGAAGTAATACCCCAACTCTAAATCCGCTGCGAAACATGAAAATGAGGGTGTTACAGATTGGTATTATAGCATCAGTTGTAGAGAACAAGGTCAAAACCTAAACTACAACTATTTTTCCTAAACCCGAGAAAGTCCTCAGTGCCCCTGCCATCCTCCGTAATCATACATGCTAAGGCTAGTATAGTCTTTAATTGCTTAACTGCTAAATGCATCATTTAGAATAGTACTTAGTTGCATAACTACTGCATAATGCATATCATCTCTATTATTAGTTAGCTATGTCTACTCCCCACTACTCTACCCCCGTCTCATCTAGTCTACATCCGGAGAATGATCTTTCCTCTCCGAATGTACTAGATTATTCCCCTAAACCCTATCTTCCCGATACCTTAGGAGACCTTAGGAATTTAGATATACCTTCACCCTTAGGTTTTACACCTTACATAGATAACCCACACTTAAAACACATGAGAGATTTCTATGCTAAGGCAACACCTATAACTCCCCTAAACCCTGTTTTACACCACCATTCCCCACACCTAGATTAGAACCCCATGGTTTCTTTCTCTCTAGAGAACCATGTGTACCTAGGAACCCTATTCCCACCTATACCCCTAGATATGACCTTAGGAAACCTTACCCTTTAGGATCTAACCCTTACTTAGTAAAATCTCCCATTTCATCTTGGAAAGATGAATTTGGAGAAAACCCCATTAGGACAACCTTAGAAAACCAGGAAAACCAATTAGAGGAAATTTTAAATAACTTAGATGAAATTTTCCTTGACCTTCTTGAGAAGATAGAAAAAGGTCATGATAATAACTTAGTAAATCAACTTGACTATAGTAGTTTAAGAAATACCTTACAAGAAAACCGTTTTAAGGTAGCTAAAATACAGAAAAACCAAATGAGACACCACTACAAAATAGCTTTTGCCTGTTTTAGAATATGCACTTTAGAAAAGATGATTGATACCTATAGGATATGCAAGATAGGAAATAAATAAAATAAGTTAGGTTTCTGAAACTACCTGGTACCCCTCAATTAGGATAATTTAGATAAAAATAGATTTAGGAATACCTCTCCCCACCTTAGGTCATCCCTAACCTTATAGCAAACCCTAAGAATATAGACCTACCCTATAAACTATCACCAGTTGGGTATTTGTTATAACCTACCCCGAACCTTGAACCCCTACCACTAGAAACTTAGGATAAACCACCCCGACGCCTTAGATACATAGAATCTCAAAACTGTTTTAAGTCTCCCTTATACTCCCTCCTCCCT
Source organism: Artemisia annua (assembly GCA_014162995.1). NCBI lineage: Eukaryota > Viridiplantae > Streptophyta > Magnoliopsida > Asterales > Asteraceae > Artemisia > Artemisia annua. The sequence continues at coordinate 104,103 of LBNU01035714.1, forward strand.
AAAACCCAACCTTTCCAAACACTTTCCCTATCATTTCACACCATAGAGATCTGAATTCTTTCTCTCCCGATCTCTAAATCCTCACTACTTCTATAGCTTCCCTAAGCTATCATTTCCCCTAGTTAGAGAATCTACCCCTAACTATCCCATATGCAAATATATGGTAATCATATACGAGCATATTCCTATTCTTTCCCTCTTCATTTCCTCAGATTACTATGATTCCCGAGTTAGTTTTCCCTTTTCCCCCTTAGCAAAACCCGAACCATACCCTTTAGGATTCCCATACTTTAGGTTAGAAATGACTTTAGGATATCCCTAGAAAACATAAGCTTAGATATAGAACACTTTAGACACTAAGATAGGTTAGAAACCCTTAAGAAAATAGGAAATAAGATTAGGAATTTTTGAGGTTTTATAGATTAGAAACCAAATCCCTACCCCGATAGATATAAAAATTAGGAATACATCCCTATAAGATAGGATATAGATCAACATAAGAATTCATTAAGGACATTAGGATCAGAACATAGGTTAAATTTTAGGATTAAATAGTAAACCTCCACCCTAAACTATTAGACCTTTAGCTTAGGTTAGACACATTAAGCTTCTAACAGTAAAAATTTTAGAAACCCCTAGGAATAATAAACCTTTAGGACATCCCGAACCTACCCTAAGAACTTATAACCCAGACTTAGAACTCGAGATTATTAGATATAACTAGGAATAAGATATTTAAGGATATTAGATTACACCTTAGGACTTGATACATCGTAGGTAGCACTTTAGGAATTACACTTAGAAGATACAATGGACACAACCCTAGCTGGCTTTAAGTATCTAGGAATAGTAATACTAATAATAATAGTGATACTAATAATAATAGACAACTTTAAACAAAAGAGGAAATCCGAAACTTTGCCTAAAAATAAGGAAACTCCTAGTAAACCCTTAGGAAAGAAATCACCTAAACCCTCTCCCTCATTAGAACCCTCCACTTCAAAAGAACCAAACACATTACCTTTAGAAGTTTAGGATTAGTTAGGAAAAACTAGAAGAACCTTAGGGGGAAAACAAAACTTGGAGGAATCTAGTAAATCTAAAATTCCATTAGGATACTATCTTTCAGGTATCTTATACTCCCACTCTCCCGTTTAATCCATTCCTCTCGTTTTCTTATCCTTTCATTTCAAACCCTCTTTTTCCCGCTCTTTTTCATTCACCCTCTTCAAAATCCCACTCTCCCACCTTTTTCCCACTCTCCTATTCAAAACTTATTTTTCCATCCTCTTACCCTACCAATAAATCTTCCGTACCCCTCAATTTTTCCCACTTTACCCATTCCTCCCCTTCCTCCCCTTCCATTCCACTTCACCATCACCTCCCACCCTTTCATATTCTCCTTATTTCATCCCTTGCCTTCCTTCCTTCCTTTACACTCTCTCTCATAAAAACTTTCACCCTTCCACTTTCATCCACTCTTTCACTCCTTTTCATCTTTTCGTTCCTCCGTCATTTTTCACTCTATTTTTCCTTATCTATATTCTCTCTCTACCCCATCCTACAAGGTTCTAAGAATTAGAACTTGTATTTCTCGTCATATCACAAGATTCTATTAGTTAGATCTTGTAAGAATATCTATGCCGAATTTTAATCCTCATTATGTTCGACTATGGTATTATACTATCTCGCCTTGCAAAGGTTGCAAGAATGAGATAAACGTCCGTCACACTAGTCATAACATGGTATAACTACCAGGTAACTAGTTGCACAACAGAGAGGTTGTAGAACTAGCCACCATGACTAGAATTTGTCTCTACCATGGCTTGAACTTGTCTCTACCATGGCTTGAACTGGTCTCTACCATGGCTGGAACTTGTTCCTACCGTGACTCGAACTTACCTCCAAAAACATTCCTGTACCACACTCCCTTAAAATGTGGTCAATTCTTTCCGTTTTCTGCCGATACTACTTAAGGACGATTTATGATGACTATTCTATAAAATGAATTAGGACGCTTTTTCATTTTAAGAAGAAAGTTATAAATCGAATGGATCATGAATTTATAAGCTCTTGCTTACAAGAATTGGGACGCCATTACTTGTAAGTAATGAGATAAAAATGAATGAGAGCAAGTATCTGGCACAGTACAAACAATTCCTGCTCTGTTTGTACAACTCTTTTCTTTTCTTTTCTCTTTCTCAACTCATTCTTTCCCCTACTCCTACGTTCATCAAATCTCAGGACGAGATTTCTTCTAAGGGGGTAAGATTGTAACAACCCACAAATTCTCATCACTATCATTCCCATTACAAATACCTATAGTAGGTATTTCACAGGTAATTTTTTGCTTTTTATGTGCATTCATTACATGCATGACTCTCTAGACTTGCCCGCGTATCCTCACCAGCCAAATAACTCAACACTTACACCTTATAAACCCCTGGTATGTCAAGCATAAGATCACAACAACACCATAATAAGTAATTTACCAATCTAACACACTAAACTTACCAAAACACCATAACAAACCCTAATTAGGTCTATGTGCTTACTAAACCCCATATGCTTAGTTAAACTAGTTTGAAAGTGTCCAAGGCTTAAGTATTAGTTACCTTAGGAACATTAGGATACTTTAGGATCTTTAGACCTTAGTACAACCCATTAGAACATAGGTACAAGTCCCTTAGGCATAAAAACCATAACTAGGTTATAACTTTCCGAAAACTAGGTCAAACCTTCCCAAAACTTTCCCATAAGCTACCACCACTTAGTATAAACCCTATAGGACTTAAGATTAGTCACTAAACACTCTTAGGAACTTAACTTAGGCACAAAACCCTAGGCAAAACCCTAAACTCACTCTAGGCAAAACTAGGTTAGAAATAGACCTAAACGTTAGAATTAGGCTACTATAACACCTTAAACCTTACAACCAAGCACCCTAGCACCCTACCCTAACCTACCTAGCACCCTAGCACCTCTAAGAAACCACACAAGTAGGTGCATCACCTACTTGTCACCTACTTAACTAAACCACCACTAATCCACCACTAATCACCCTAAACCACCACTAAAACACCCAAGCAGCTCGTAAGTAGCTTACAAGCAGCTTACAAGCACCTCCTTCACCATGTTGTGGCCACCAAACCGCCACATATACACCTCGTCACCTCTTTCCCCTTAACCGCCTCTCTCGGCCTCACCATAACCACAACCGGCCTAGGCAGCCCCTAGCTACCTCCTAGCCCATCCTCATCACCACCTAGACCTGCCATAACACCCCATATCTTTTCTTACTCGACCTCCCCCTCCTCACGACCTCGTTCTCATCTTTCTTGCTCGCTACTCATACGCACCCTATAAATACCCCATGAAACCCTCCCATTTCTCTCCACACCTCTTCTCCACTCTCTATCACATAAATTCTGTAGTTTAGAACTCTTAGAAGCCTTAGGGGTCGAGTACAAGAGCCTTGGTTGTGTCGAGTTGTGGTTTGAGCCGAAAGAAGCCCTAGAAAACCCTAAACCCTCGTTACCCTTTCCACGACTTAGGTAAGCTTTAACTTTTGATCTAGTAGCTTTAGTTTAGTCTTAGGATATATACAGGATGCCTTAGAACTCATAGGATCCCTTGCCTAAGCCTTGGTCATAATCATTTGCTAATTTACTTTTTAAAACCCTAAATATAGAGTAAACCCTAAAAACATGCTATAAGCCCTTTTCATAAGCTAAAATCTGACTTAGGTAACTTAGATAAGCTAAAATTAGTTAAACATAAGCTAGGAAACCTTTTTGTTTCATAAAAATATAGTTTGCATGGAACTAGGACTAGTTTTACAAAACTTTCCATGCATAAGGGTATATATGGTAATTTTTTGAAAATATAGAGTCTAGGGACTATTTTTGAGATTTCTTAGAAGTTATAAGTATAAGGACCCTTTTTACAAAATTATAAAACCCTAGGATAAAAAGTTAAGTAGTTATAAACTTAAAAGGACTTTTGCAAAAGTTATAAGTTAAGGGTATAAAGGGTAAATATAGAAAGCTTAAGAGTCCAAGGGTCATTTCTGTCATTTTCTCAAAATATAGAAGTATAGGGACTAGTTGTGTCAAGTATAAATAGATATAAATATAAGTAATATAAGTATAATAAAATCTAGGGTAGATTATGTAAATATAGTAAACTTAAAGGGTATAAAGTTAACTATTTCATATATATAGCAAACCTATTTTAAAGTTAGAGCATAACATAATACTAGGGAGCTTCATGTGAGGAGTACTATGTGGATATTTCGTTATGACGAGTTTGCTGGGTTTACGATTTAAATGCCCTGACTCCTCAACCGATTATTGCATATACTTCTGAATTATGATAGCCCGAACGGTGTTATGTTATAACTAAACCCTAATAGCAACATGACTCAATAGTAAGGAGCTTCATGTGAGGAGTATTAACTTCTGAATTATGATGGCCCGAATGGTATTATGTTGATAACATAATACAATAGTAGGGAGCTTCATGTGAGGAGTCTTATACTTCTAAATTATGATGGCCTGAACAGTGTTGTGTTATATCTAAAACACTAAAGACCCTAAGAATAATTAAATAAGAAACATAAACTAAAAAACTAAAGCTTGACATACATCCACCACAACAACAACAACATTAGGATACGTGAGTAAGGAAGTCTAGTTTCCGAGTCACTCTTTGCACTAGTTAGAATTCCCTAAGCCCAGGTGAGTTTTCATAGCCTCACATCTTTTTAAAAATTTTCACTCTAAATGCTTTCAAGTGCTTGTGCTACACTGGTTGGTTCAGCTTGTGATAAGAAACAAGCAAACAGACAATGTTCGTAATATGTGTGATGGTCTCTTTGTTGATTAATGACATAGGTAACAAAAGCATATTCTCCAAACTTGGACTTCTTCACTGTACTCCTAGTTTGAACATTGGCATTGGGACCCCCAAGTATATTGGATTGAGGATGAACTGTGTTTATCCTCTTAGTAGGAAAGGGGTTAACTTCCACTGAGGGTTGAACATTATTCAGAGTAGGGGCAAAGTCATCATCATAAGAAGAAGAATTGAAAATGCCAGCACCTTGTTGATGATTACCAAGATCTGTGGGGCGTGGAAATCTTCCATATGGTTCATCAAAGCTAAGGGATGTACCTGTAGGAATGGTGAATGGAGCAGCAGAATCAGAGGATCCAGCAAAAACACCATCAGCAGAATTGGAGTGAGCAGCAGCAGGAACACTATCAGCAGAAACAGGGTTGCAATCAGCAGAATCCATGTTCCTGCAGGCTTCATTAGTTGCTTGCCTCACGAGTGCCTCAGTATCCTTTGCAAACTCAAGACCAAGCTGATCAACTGCTTCCTTGGCTACATGTTCTTGCTGTTGAAGTCTAGCAAGAGCCTCTGCATAACTTGAATCTTCTCCATCCACATCAGAAGTATCTTTGACATGAGAACCTGAAACATGATTAGAAGGAAAAGAAGGAACAACTATAGTTGCTTCATCCAACTCAGAGTCAGAGTCACCATCCATGGTACCTGTAATGTTAGTGGGTGACTCTTGTGAACCTGCAGATTGATTAGCTTTGAATCTAGTATAACCTAAATGGTCAGTCAAATAGTCAAGATCTAATGAGACGAAAAGTGTTACGCTTTTAGGGGGTCATTTAAGCCCTAATTCGTATAAATGTGATCAAATATTGGCCTAAATCGTTCCTTTTGTCATTTTAGGTACTTTTGAGAGGAATTCTGAAAAACATGCACATTTGGACGTTTTTGGAGCATAAAAGTGAAGAAAACGACAAAGTCTTAAAGAAGCAGGATTTTACAACCTGACGGCGTCAGAAGTCACTAGGTGACGCCGTCAGCAAGGATGACAAAAGAGTGGAATTCAATTATCAAATGACGGGCCAGAAAGATTTCAAGAATTTAAACCTGACACCGTTAGGTGTTAAAAGGTGTAGGTCATCAGGAACAAAGTTAAAGAGAGACGGCCCAGAAGGTTTTACATGCTGACCACGTCCCAAATGGATCTAGGCCAGCCGAGAACCCTAATGGCGGCGAGCTGACGGCGTCAGACCCTATAAGCTGACGCCGTCCGAACTTAAAATCTATATATAATTTTCTATTTTTCATTCATTAGGTGTGGAACTTTGTGGAGAACTTTTAGGGCAAACCCTAAAGATAAATTTTATGTGACTTCTAGGGTTTCCAACCCTTGGAACCCTAGTGCTTAATTAAAGATAAGTCTTCACTTTAATTCAATCAATATGTCTATGTGTTGGTTGTCTATCTATCTTGCTTATCTTTCAATTAACATGAGTAGCTAAATTCTCTAGTGTTTGCTTAGATCTAATGAAACCTAACTATTAATTATTGGTTAATTGGTGTGTGTTGTTGTTTGTTGGGATGATTGTTTCATCGATGTTAGGCTCAAGAAAACTGGCCAACCTCCTTTATGGTAACGTGCTTGAACGTCTTGGGAAACATGTAGTCGAGGCATACTAGGCTATTAAGGTAGTATTTAACGCATGAGCCACTGTTTACAACCCCTATGGTTGTGCCGTGCATGGCATAGGGCGAGATAAGAGCTCATAGAATTGGAGAGATATGTATGCCACTCCATGAGTTATTAGGAATACACCCTTCATCCACACAAGTAACACACATATCAATTAACCGGTAAAAGATAGTTAGGGAGTAATGAAATCTAAGTAAACACAATTTTCTCCATATTGTTTTCACAACCACAATAGTTTAGATATTTATTTTATTTTAATTTGCATAAGTAGTAAACTTGGGTTAGTTGACTAGCAACTAATTCCGCCCTTCCTCTAAAAACCGAGATTTTACTTGCTTTCTAAAAAATATAAAAATACAAAAAGAATCTTCCTTCCACCTTTAGACCTATTAGAGTAGCTTTTCTATCCTAACGAACACTATTCCCTGTGAGAGAACGATCAATCCCCCGTACTTACCACTATCCTATACTACATCGGTCAGGTACACTGCCTGGTGGGGTTGTAAGCCTCTTGAGATCCCTCGAGAGGTAAAACCTGTTGTAAGGTCACAAAACCACGCATCAAGTTTTTGGCGCCGCTGCCGGGGAATAGTTATTGTTTAGGTAGAATTTTTATTTCTTTAGGTCTACTCACTAGATTCCTTTCTAGTGAGATTTTTATTTTCTTTTTCTAGGATTTCTTTAGTCTATCTTTTTCTTCGTGTTTTTGTTCGTAATCTTTACCATCCGCCATCATGGAAGGTGGTAACATCCTTGATCCCAACAACCCAATTCAACCAAACCACCCACCACAACCAAACCAACCTCCTAGACCCCGCACCTTAGGAGAGTATTCCCGACCTAGCCACCTTGGCTATCGAAACACCATTGAGCTCACTCAAGGAGCCAATGTCACTCCCTTGCGATCCGACACCATCCGGTTGGTGCAAAGCGGATGCGCATTCCATGGACTTCGTTCCGAAGATCCAAACCAACATCTCAAGGATTTCCTCAAAATCGTAGATTCCATAGACCTTGATGTTGCAACTCGAGAGACGACCCGATTGCGTCTCTTCCAATTCTCTCTACGGGACCAAGCTAGTCAATGGCTTGAGCGACTTCCCGCAGGATCCATCACCTCTTGGGACGATCTCACAACTCGTTTCCTTGCTCAATTTTTCCCACCGGGGAGAACTACCAAGCTAAGGAATGATATCTTGGCGTTCCAACAACGCCAAGGCGAAACCCTCTACGAGGCATGGACTCGATTCAAGGACTTACTCCAAAAAGTCCCTCATCATGGCATAGACCTTTGGCTCCAAGTCCAAATCTTCTATGACCACATCAATCTCCACACGAGGCAAACCATTGACCAAGCGGCCGGTGGCAAGCTACGTGATCTAAGTGCGGAACAATCATGGGATCTCCTAGAAGATCTTGCTCTATATGACAACGAAAGTTGGAATGATCCCCGTGATTTGAATAAAACGGTCAAGGCAATATCTTTGCCTTCGAATAATTCAAGCACTTCCGACCGTAGGATCATAGAACTTGAAGACCAAGTCAAGTTTCTCATGAAATCCTACGAAGCTCCTAAACCTTCAAGCCAAGTGAACAAAATCACTTCTTCGTGCGAATTATGTAGTGGTCCCCACGACACTCGTGATTGCATGGAACTCCCCGAACAAGCTTTTGCGGACTACGCATCCACGCGTACCGACGGAGCGGGAGATAAGTGGTACACTTTCAAACCCGAGCCAAACCCTTATGGAGATTCATACAACCCCTCATGGAAAAATCACCCCAACCTTAGGTGGAAGTCAAACCAAAACGCACCCCAAAACAATTCTTCCAACCCACCTAACCGGTTTCAACCCAACGGTAATTCCTCAAACCGTACCTTCAACAACAATCCTTCCAACAACTATGGTAGTACCAACAACTTTGAAGGATTGATGTCCAATTTTATGGCATCTCAAGAAGCTCGCATAGCTAAATTCACATCCGAATTCAATCAACAACAAGTAGAGATGACCAATAAAATTGACAACTTGTTGAAAGCCCTCAACAACCAAGTGCTATCACCCCCACAAAAGGACGCTAGAAACACCAATAGCGAACCACAAATCAAGGACCCCTCTTCATCCAAACATGTCCACTTCGTAAACGTTGTGACCATTAGACCAATTGATAGGAGTGAGAATGATAGTGAATCAAAGGATGAGAGTAAGGAATTAGAGGATGATAGGAAGGCTAAGGTTAGCGAAATAGAAGAAGTAGAGGAGGAGGATTACTTCAATAGGTTACCCACTAAGGAAGAGCGAGCATATCATAAGAATCTATTCGATGACTCCGAGACCCCATACATCCTAGGTAACCCAATTTTCAAGGTGGGCGATCCATCTAATCTCAACATACCATGCAACATCGGGCATTTGCATATTTGGAAAGCGTACATTGACCCTAGATCACCCATTAACATCATGACTAGAGCTCAATACAATTTGATAATGAAAAGTCAACTAGGGTATAGAGTGTTTCCCGATAAGGGATGGATTAGTAACTTCACGGGAAGAGTTAAAGGATTACCGGTTTATGTAGGAAACTTTACCTATGTCACCGACTTTGTGATTGTAGAAGATATCCGCCCAATAATCGATGCAAGTGTGACCCAAGTAGTCTTAGGCAAACCATTTATCGAGGTCTCTAGAATGACTCATGAACCTTCCTTAGGGATAGTCACATTTAAGGATGAGACCGATGAGGTGAACTACCAAATGCCGTATAAGATAGAGCAATACCAACACTTGTCAAACGTTGAGAAGGAGCTCAAACAAGCGGTTTACTATAGGAATGATGAGGATAGACGTAGGGGAGTAGACTATGTCATGAAAAGGATTTTCGGTTTCTATAAGGATTGTTTGAACTTAGGGCCCGAATACAAAACCGGAAAAGAGGATGACTTAGGAACCGAGACCAACGACGAAGTCACGTAACGTACGGTGACTTTGAGTCTAGCTACAAGACTCGTAAATAAAGAAAAGCGCTTCTTGGGAGGCAACCCATGTTTTGTTTGTTTTTGTGTGTTTATTTGATTTTATTTGTTTCCGTATGTAAGTTATATTTCTTGTTATTGATTCATGCTTCAAACTAAATTGTGAAAATGCTTTATTTTGTTTTTAACTTCGTCTTAACTACATATAAAGGTATTTTGCAAAAGCTAAGTGTAAGGGAAATCTAAATCGGTTTATATAGAACGAATGAACATGAATCATAACAATGAAATTAGCATACATATTAGTACTTGTTTGAGTCAAATGCTTGTATCGAGTCATAATGAATTTTTGCAGGAATTCCAGGAAGTAAGATCTAGTTTTTCCAGAATTTTTCCCGGAAACTTAACATGAGAATTCTGTCAGAACTTTCTGACGGCGTCAGGGTTAACACCTGACGGCGTCAGGTTATAATTTTCTGCAATTTTTGAAAGTTTTGTATTTTTCCGGAAACCTAAAAAGTTTTGTCAATTCTTTAACTTATAATCTCCAGGAATTCTGCAAAATATTCATTCCACAAGCATTATATCTTATTATGTAGATTTTACCGCCGATTTTACGCGAGGTTGGCCTTTATCTTTTTCAGGTTAACAGGTTATTTTGGACAAGAAGACGTTTATTATTTCGGAAGGGAAGCTTTGAACGTTCGTCTATCTTGGAAGAAGATCTAACCATGTTACATCACTATCCACAACAAACGATTCAGGGGAGTATTTGATTTCATTCTTTCATCTTATTTACTTTTACGTCTTTTATTTGAACATTGGGGACAATGTTCGGTTTAAGTGTAAGGGGGGTAAATGAAAGCACCGTTGAGAATATACTTACGCTTGATGTTTTGCTTTGTTTGATAGTAAATTTGTAATAAAACCAAGAGAAATGTTTGTTAGGGCAATTTTAGCGCCAATTTAAAATTTTTTACAACATTTAGAAGTGAAACCTTGATCTTAATGAGCGTCTCATGGATAGGAAATTGTATGACTAGCACAAAACCGTACCACTAAAAAATTTTCCACCCCAAATATGTGAGGTTCGCCCCTAGAATTGGTAGGAAAAGCATCCATCTTTGGTGCTATGATGTGAGTACCGGTAGTATTTAGATTCTAGAACTTGCGTTAGGACCATCTCAAATCCACAAGTGAGACTACATTCGTGTAGTTAAGATTTACTACATGATAAGAGGCATTAGGATTAACCCATTGTTTTACACCCGTATATTTGTTATAATTACATTGACTTCATTGGTCAAGTAATTCTCCCACACCCTTTGCGTTGTATCCATTTTTGGTACACGATACCCCTAGTACACCCCTCCGAGCCTATCCTTTCGTTTCGACCTTTGAGCATCTTACTCAAAGTGAGAATTTGTTTACACCCCACTAAATGTACACCCAAATCGCCTTAGCCTACCTTGTATGCACCCACCTTTGGTGCATTATTGTGAAAACATTTGTTAAACCCTTAGTTAATTATCCGGTCAATTACATGGTTGCTAAGTTAAGTCATATCCTTGTACATATTGTTTTGGGACGATTGGGACTCATGGGTAAAGTACTAGTGTAATGAAGTAATGGGGAAGAACAACATTATTACCCCCATACGTGCTAAATATTTAAAAAGTACTCCAAGTTTTTCGATTATCTTAATTCGAGTCATTAGAATAGTGATTGTAAAGTTATGTAAAGATTCAAGTGTAAGGGGAATGCAAATCCCCTATGATGTATTATTTTGGATGGTAGGGCAAGAGTGTATGAAAAAAAAATCGAAAAATCAAGAAAAATACAAAAAAATATGAAAAAGAAAGAAGAAAAACATACGGACTACCATCCCGTTTCCTTTTATGTTCCTTTTTAGTTTTTGTTATTTCATTTTTAGACTAAGATTGAGTCGAGTCTTGACTTAAGCAACGATGTAGAGTGCATGTATTTGATCATGATAATTAACTCGCCACCACTAAAATACCCTTTATTCCAACCAAACCGTGTTATCATATCCCTACACCTTACGTTACAACCCTTTATAAAGCCCTCTTTGATAGTTTATCTTAGGTGCTTACGCCTAGTGGAGGAGTAATTGATCCTTTCCCAAGCCTATGGTAATCTATTTGCTATGACAGGTAGTGAGTGTTATTTTCCGTTTCCATTTATGAGATATAAACTTTATGACATTTGAGAGATGTGAGAATCCAAACACTATTTGTGAGGTGCTAGTGTATGATTTCCGTGCTTGTTATGATTAGGGTCTAATAACTATTTGTTGTAATTACTTTTATATTCGTGTTAAATGACCCCTAACTCATATTTTGATTGGAATAAAAGCTCATTTGCTTGAGGACAAGCAAATCTCAAGTGTAAGGGTATTTGATGAGACGAAAAGTGTTACGCTTTTAGGGGGTCATTTAAGCCCTAATTCGTATAAATGTGATCAAATATTGCCCTAAATCGTTCCTTTTGTCATTTTAGGTACTTTTGAGAGGAATTCTGGAAAACATGCATATTCGGACGTTTTTGGAGCATAAAAGTGAAGAAAACGACAAAGTCTCAAAAGATGAAGATTTACAACCTGACGGCGTCAGAAGTCACAAGGTGACGCCGTCAGAAAGCCTTGACAAAAGAGTGGAAACCAATTTTCAAATGACGGGCCAGAGGAAATTTTGGATTTAACACCTGACGCCGTCAGGTGTTAGGAAAAGTAGGCCGTCAGGAGTAAAGTTAAAGAGTGACGGCCCAGAAGGATTTATAAGGTGACGGCGTCAGAAGTGGATCTAGGCCATCCGAGAAACCTAATGGCGGCGAGCTGACGGCGTCAGCCCTTATAACCTGACGCCGTCAGAGTGTAAAATCTATATATAGTTTTCTAATTTTCATTCATTAGTGTGGAACTTTGTGGAGAACTTTTAGGGCAAACCCTAAAGACGAATTTTCTGTACTTTTTAGGGTTTCCAACCCTTGGAACCCTCATGCTTAATTAAAGATAAGTCTTCACTTTAATTCAATCAATATGTCTATGTGTTGGTTGATTATCTCTTTTGCTTGTCTTTTAATTAACATGTGTAGCTAAATTCTCTTGTGTTTGCTTAGATCTAATGAAACCTAACTATTAATTATTGGTTAATTGATGTGTTGTTGTTTGTTGGGATGATTGTTCCATCAATGTTAGGCTCAAGAAAACTGGCCAACCTCCTTTATGGTAACGTGCTTGAACGTCTTGGGAAACATGTAGCCAAGGCATACTAGGCTATTAAGGTAGTATTTAACGCATGAGCCACTGTTTACAATCCCTATGGTTGTGCCGTGCATGGCATAGGAGGAGATAAGAGCTCATAGAATTGGAGAGATATGTATGCCACTCCATGAGTTATTAGGAATACACCCTTCATCCACACAAGTAACATACATATCAATTAACCGGTAAAAGATAGTTAGGGAGTAATGAAGTCTAAGTAAACACAACTTTTCTCCATATAGTTTTCACAACCAAATAGTTTAGTTATTTTATTTTATTTGCAATTGTAGTAATTTTGGGTTAGTTGACTAGCAACTAATTCCGCCCACTCCTTCAAAACCGAGATTTTACTTGCTTTCCTAAAAATATAAAAATACAAAAAGAATCTTCCTTCACCCTTAGACCTATTAGAGTAGTTTTTCTGTCCTAACGAACACTATTCCCTGTGAGAGAACGATCAATCCCCCGTACTTACCACTATCCTATACTACATCGGTCAGGTACACTGCCTGGTGGGGTTGTAAGCCTCTTGAGATCCCTCGAGAGGTAAAACCTGTTGTAAGGTCACAAAACCACGCATCAAGTTTTTGGCGCCGCTGCCGGGGAATAGTTATTGTTTAGGTAGAATTTTTATTTTATTAGGTCTACTCACTAGATTCCTTTCTAGTGAGATTTTTATTTTATTTTTCTAGGATTTCTTTAGTCTATCTTATTTCTTCGTGTTTTTGTTCGTAACCTTTACCATCCGCCATCATGGAAGGTGGTAACATCCTTGATCCCAACAACCCACTTCAACCAAACCACCCACCACAACCAAACCAACCTCCTAGACCCCGTACCTTAGGAGAGTATTCCCGACCTAGCCACCTTGGCTATCGCAACACCATTGAGCTCACTCAAGGAGCCAATGTCACTCCCTTGCGATCCGACACCATCCGGTTGGTGCAAAGCGGATGCGCATTCCATGGACTTCGTTCCGAAGATCCAAATCAACATCTCAAGGATTTCCTCAAAATCGTAGATTCCATAGACCTTGATGTTGCCACTCGAGAGACGACCCGATTGCGTCTCTTCCAATTCTCTCTACGGGACCAAGCTAGTCAATGGCTTGAGCGACTTCCCGCAGGATCCATCACCTCTTGGGATGATCTCACAACTCGTTTCCTTGCTCAATTTTTCCCACCGGGGAGAACTACCAAGCTAAGGAATGATATCTTGGCGTTCCAACAACGCCAAGGCGAAACCCTCTACGAGGCATGGACTCGATTCAAGGACTTACTCCAAAAAGTCCCTCATCATGGCATAGACCTTTGGCTCCAAGTCCAAATCTTCTATGACCACATCAATCTCCACACGAGGCAAACCATTGACCAAGCGGCCGGTGGCAAGCTACGTGATCTAAGTGCGGAACAATCATGGGATCTCCTAGAAGATCTTGCTCTATATGACAACGAAAGTTGGAATGATCCCCGTGATTTGAATAAAACGGTCAAGGCAATATCTTTGCCTTCGAATAATTCAAGCACTTCCGACCGTAGGATCATAGAACTTGAAGACCAAGTCAAGTTTCTCATGAAATCCTACGAAGCTCCTAAACCTTCAAGCCAAGTGAACAAAATCACTTCTTCGTGCGAATTATGTAGTGGTCCCCACGACACTCGTGATTGCATGGAACTCCCCGAACAAGCTTTTGCGGACTACGCATCCACGCGTACCGACGGAGCGGGAGATAAGTGGTACACTTTCAAACCCGAGCCAAACCCTTATGGAGATTCATACAACCCCTCATGGAAAAATCACCCCAACCTTAGGTGGAAGTCAAACCAAAACGCACCCCAAAACAATTCTTCCAACCCACCTAACCGGTTTCAACCCAACGGTAATTCCTCAAACCGTACCTTCAACAACAATCCTTCCAACAACTATGGTAGTACCAACAACTTTGAAGGATTGATGTCCAATTTTATGGCATCTCAAGAAGCTCGCATAGCTAAATTCACATCCGAATTCAATCAACAACAAGTAGAGATGACCAATAAAATTGACAACTTGTTGAAAGCCCTCAACAACCAAGTGCTATCACCCCCACAAAAGGACGCTAGAAACACCAATAGCGAACCACAAATCAAGGACCCCTCTTCATCCAAACATGTCCACTTCGTCAACGTTGTGACCATTAGACCAATTGATAGGAGTGAGAATGATAGTGAATCAAAGGATGAGAGTAAGGAATTAGAGGATGATAGGAAGGCTAAGGTTAGCGAAATAGAAGAAGTAGAGGAGGAGGATTACTTCAATAGGTTACCCACTAAGGAAGAGCGAGCATATCATAAGAATCTATTCGATGACTCCGAGACCCCATACATCCTAGGTAACCCAATTTTCAAGGTGGGCGATCCATCTAATCTCAACATACCATGCAACATCGGGCATTTGCATATTTGGAAAGCGTACATTGACCCTAGATCACCCATTAACATCATGACTAGAGCTCAATACAATTTGATAATGAAAAGTCAACTAGGGTATAGAGTGTTTCCCGATAAGGGATGGATTAGTAACTTCACGGGAAGAGTTAAAGGATTACCGGTTTATGTAGGAAACTTTACCTATGTCACCGACTTTGTGATTGTAGAAGATATCCGCCCAATAATCGATGCAAGTGTGACCCAAGTAGTCTTAGGCAAACCATTTATCGAGGTCTCTAGAATGACTCATGAACCTTCCTTAGGGATAGTCACATTTAAGGATGAGACCGATGAGGTGAACTACCAAATGCCGTATAAGATAGAGCAATACCAACACTTGTCAAACGTTGAGAAGGAGCTCAAACAAGCGGTTTACTATAGGAATGATGAGGATAGACGTAGGGGAGTAGACTATGTCATGAAAAGGATTTTCGGTTTCTATAAGGATTGTTTGAACTTAGGGCCCGAATACAAAACCGGAAAAGAGGATGACTTAGGAACCGAGACCAACGACGAAGTCACGTAACGTACGGTGACTTTGAGTCTAGCTACAAGACTCGTAAATAAAGAAAAGCGCTTCTTGGGAGGCAACCCATGTTTTGTTTGTTTTTGTGTGTTTATTTGATTTTATTTGTTTCCGTATGTAAGTTATATTTCTTGTTATTGATTCATGCTTCAAACTAAATTGTGAAAATGCTTTATTTTGTTTTTAACTTCGTCTTAACTACATATAAAGGTATTTTGCAAAAGCTAAGTGTAAGGGAAATCTAAATCGGTTTATATAGAACGAATGAACATGAATCATAACAATGAAATTAGCATACATATTAGTACTTGTTTGAGTCAAATGCTTGTATCGAGTCATAATGAATTTTTGCAGGAATTCCAGGAAGTAAGATCTAGTTTTTCCAGAATTTTTCCCGGAAACTTAACATGAGAATTCTGTCAGAACTTTCTGACGGCGTCAGGGTTAACACCTGACGGCGTCAGGCTATAATTTTCTGCAATTTTTGAAAGTTTTGTATTTTTCCGGAAACCTAAAAAGTTTTGTCAATTCTTTAACTTATAATCTCCAGGAATTCTGCAAAATATTCATTCCACAAGCATTATATCTTATTATGTAGATTTTACCGCCGATTTTACGCGAGGTTGGCCTTTATCTTTTTCAGGTTAACAGGTTATTTTGGACAAGAAGACGTTTATTATTTCGGAAGGGAAGCTTTGAACGTTCGTCTATCTTGGAAGAAGATCTAACCATGTTACATCATTATCCACAACAAACGATTCAGGGGAGTATTTGATTTCATTCTTTCATCTTATTTACTTTTACGTCTTTTATTTGAACATTGGAGACAACGTTCGGTTTAAGTGTAAGGGGGTAAATGAAAGCACCGTTGAGAATATACTTACGCTTGATGTTTTGCTTTGTTTGATAGTAAATTTGTAATAAAACCAAGAGAAATGTTTGTTAGGGCAAATTTAGCACCAATTTAAAATTTTTTACAACATTTAGAAGTGAAACCTTGATCTTAATGAGCGTCTCATGGATAGGAAATTGTATGACTAGCACAAAACCGTACCACTAAAAATTTTTACTAATAAGAAAATACTAAAGATACCAGTCATAGACATAGAATTTTTCAATTCTGACACAAGATACTTATTAGATTGAATGTACTTACGAATGGATTCCACCCCAAATATGTGAGGTTCGCCCCTAGAATTGGTAGGAAAAGCATCCATCTTTGGTGCTATGATGTGAGTACCGGTAGTATTTAGATTCTAGAACTTGCGTTAGGACCATCTCAAATCCACAAGTGAGACTACATTAGTGTAGTTAAGATTTACTACATGATAAGAGGCATTAGGATTAACCCATTGTTTTACACCCGTATATTTGTTATAATTACATTGACTTCATTGGTCAAGTAATTCTCCCACACCCTTTGCGTTGTATCCACTTTTGGTACACGATACCCCTAGTACACCCCTCCGAGCCTATCCTTTCGTTTAGACCTTTGAGCATCTTACTCAAAGTGAGAATTTGTTACACCCCACTAAATGTACACCCAAATCGCCTTAGCCTACCTTATATGCACCCACCTTTGGTGCATTATTGTGAAAACATTTGTTAAACCCTTTGTTAATTATCCGGTCAATTACATGGTTGCTAAGTTAAGTCATATCCTTGTACATATTCTTTTGGGACGATTGGGACTCATGGGTAAAGTACTAGCGTGATAAAGTAATGGGGAAGAGCAACATTATTACCCCCATATGTGCTAAAAATTTTAAAAGTACTCCAAGTTTTTCGATTATCTTAATTCGAGTCAATAGAATAGTGATTGTAAAGTTATGTAAAGATTCAAGTGTAAGGGGAATGCAAATCCCCTATGATGTAATATTTTGGATGGTAGGGCAAGAGTGTATGAAAAAAAATAATAATAAAAAAAAATAAAAAAATCGAAAAATCAAGAAAAATACAAAAAAAAAATATGAAAAAGAAAGAAGAAAAAAAATATATACGGACTACCATCCCGTTTCCTTTTATGTTCCTTTTTAGTTTTGTTATTTCATTTTTAGACTAAGATTGAGTCGAGTCTTGACTTAAGCAACGATGCAGAGTGCATGTATTTGATCATGATAATTAACTCGCCACCACTAAAATACCCTTTATTCCAACCAAACCGTGTTATCATATCCCTACACCTTACGTTACAACCCTTTATAAAGCCCTCTTTGATAGTTTATCTAAGGTGCTTACGCCTAGTGGAGGAGTAATTGATCCTTTCCCAAGCCTATGGTAATCTATTTGCTATGACAGGTAGTGAGTGTTATTTTCCATTTCCATTTATGAGATATAAACTTTATGACATTTGAGAGATGTGAGAATCCAAACACAATTTGTGAGGTGCTAGTATATGATTTCCGTGCTTGTTATGATTAGGGTCTAATAACTATTTGTTGTAATTACTTTTATATTCGTGTTAAATGACCTCTAACTCATATTTTGATTGGAATAAAAGCTCATTTGCTTGAGGACAAGCAAATCTCAAGTGTAAGGGTATTTGATGAGACGAAAAGTGTTACTGATGTAGCATTTCTAGCTAGTGAAAGCAAGAACCACTAGGTATCGTTGTCCCAACGAGGGTTGAATATGGATCGCGTCACTCAAGATTGTGAGATATGTGTGATGAATAGGGTTAAAAAGAAGGTTTGGGTTTTGTCTATGCTACAACGACAAATTAAAGTAAAGGAAAGCGGTAAAACGACATGAAATAAGAAAACAAGTAAAGTTGCATGTAATAAAAGCGATTAAAGAAAGCGGTAAATTAAAGCGATAAGTAAATAAAACGGTAAATGAATTTAAAAGACAATGTGTTTGCAAAGCGACGCGAATAAGTTTATCAAGCTTGAGGTAAAAGTTTGTGACGAGTTATTCTCCTTTCTCGAGATTAGTTGTTGATTAATCTTTTGAAGAGATATTAACTCAAGACGAGTGAATTAATCATTCAAAGATTTCGTCTTCAAATAATTAACTCACACGTCTAAGCAATCTTTCGATTACTTATCACAAACGTTTAACACTCTCACTAAACTCACAAACTCGAGTGACTAAGCAAACACGATTTAAAACTACTCGAGACTCATATTAAAATTAAAGCAATAAAGAAAATAAAAGACTTGTAAAACATTAAACGTAATTAAAGTTTAAAACTAGAAACTAAAGACACGAGACTAAAATAAAAAAATGACTCTAAAAAGATTTTAAGAAAATTCGACAGCATAACGTTTAGAATTAAGAAAATAAAAACCTCACTCGAAGAACGATGAGGGGGAATAAAAGTCTTACTCGACTTGTAAAAGAAATAAGAAAAGAAGAGAAGAAGAAACAAGACACGACTCAAAATAAACTAAGACTAAAATTAAAACTCGCTATCTAAAACAAAAAAAAAACAAACTCGCTACTATAAGAAAACATCATACTCGCTAGGTTACTTAGGACCAAACTCGCTAGGGCTTGAAAACCATACTCGCTAGCTTCTTGAAGTCCATACTCGCTAGGGTGTAGACAAATTCCAAACTCGCTAAGAACTTGGGACCAAACTCGCTAGCTCATACAAAACCTCCAAACTCGCTGGACCTAAACCACCTAACTCGCTAGACCTAAAAAACTAAACTCGCTATTTATAAAAAAAAAAAACAAACTCCCTATTTATAAAAAAAAACAAACTCGCTATTAAACCCTAAATTCTAAACTCGCTACTAAACCCTAAAATCTAAACATACTGGACTCTTAACGTGACACAAATTTAATAAAAGGTAAATTAGACTTGTAAAAACTTGGTAAATAAAATGTTAAGACACTAAAATAAGCTTAGAAATAAGCAAATAAGCCACGGCTTCTTTTGCAAGCCTTAACCCATAAGCTTTTTATGAAACTCAAATAAAAAACATGCAAAGGTGACAAAGAAATTAATAAAGACTTGTGAAGATTAAGAAAGAACTTGTAAAGGTTAAAGCAATAAAATGACAATAAGTAAATCAAGACATGAAAATTAAATTGACATAAACTTAAATGACAAGTAAATTAAACTTACATAAAAATAAATGACAAGAAAATTAAATGAAAACCTAAGACTAAGACTAGCTTCAAAATGAAGCTTAAGGTGGGTATTTAAGGTTTCCTTGGTGGATTCCTTTTACATCAAGCCCCCTCAACTCATATTGTTTATGAAATGACACATAAACTTCTATTACACTACTAAACAACTTCTAAAAAGTAAACTTAAGTCCTTGTAAACTTGAGGAATATGTTAACGAGTCTTCATAAAGTCTTCAACGATATAAAAGTGACCACTTGCTCGAGTTTGGGAAGCTTATACATGATAATCATCTTTAATCTTCGATTAAGTATCTCTTTCATATTCACGAGCCTTTAAGTAATGAAAACATCGTCACGGGCTTTACTTGAGTAAATTTCATCTTCGACTCGGCTCTTTGACTCTTTTCCAAATCTCGTGCTCGTTTTAGGCTTTTTGGTTGACTTTTGTGCTATTTATGCAATATCCGTCCCTGCACGATCACAAACACAAAAACAAGATATCTTTGGCGTTTCACGTTAGTTTTTGGTCTTAAACACACTTAAACTAAGGTCAAAAGTATGTGTAAAATAGCACATACCAAAATCCCCTAGACTAAGGTATTGCGTGTCCTCACGCAATGTAATCACGTCACGCTTTAAAGATAAATAATTTCACACCTCTCTTTACTAACTTTGAAAAGTAGCAAAACGTTCAAAAGGGATACGAAATCATTTATTCTCTAAAACGCCCCGGTTTTCCGTTTTAGACTATGTATATCACATATTACACTATTTTAGCATATGACGGTGTGAATGACTTTCATTATCTTTTGATAACGATTAAGGGTCATAGAGCAAGAACACGATTCATAGAAAAGTGACCGATTGGATAAAATTCATCGTCCCTGATTTTTCACAAGCTCCCAAACTAAGCGTAAAAACGGATCATTGTTTAATTACAAGTTAGATGCCAACGCTACCCATGGAAGTTACTCGTGTACCTCTTGCTCCCATTTTCCTATTTTTGTATCTCATTATTTTATTTTTGTGAGAGAAATGAATTTGTTCATAAACATCTCGTTTCATAGTTTTTAGTCCGATAAAGATACCAAATTCATACGCTAAGTAGTTATCGATCTTCCCTTAAGAAGGTTTGCAAGAGAAATGTGGTCCACATCAAGGATATTGGATACATACAAAGACTTTGGAATACATCAAAAATAGACATAAGTTGGCGAGTACATTTCACGTGCACCTCATGCGTCCGATCTAGGATCGTAACATGCACCTCACGCGCGATCTAGGATCGTAACTTTAGTCTTAACACTAGAACTCTTAATCCATAAATCTTCAACATACATCCTTATTCTTTCTTTTCTTTTTCTTTTCTCATTTTTCTTTTCTTTTTCTTTTTCTTTTCTTGATACTTTTTTTTTCACTTTTTTTTTTCTTTTCCTTGCCTTAGTAACTTCTCGACTCCGAACCTTCACGGTTTCAGTCCAAGACCTACCGCCAACTGCTAGGGTTGGAATCTAGGATCCAAGGTCCGATCTCAATCCGAAGTCTTAAAGCACCTTAGCTCGTACATAACAACGGGCTTTTGGGTAGCTCCGAAACCACATGCGTACTACGCTTATACAATACAATACAACTCAACTGACGTGTATCCATGATGTGTACCCAATTTCCCAAGCAAAAATTCTCTTAAGAAGATAAAGAACTACTCATCGGCTAAACCTAATATCTTTAATTATTTTGCACATATATGGGGTGAAGCAATTTTGTGGGAACAAAAAGTCATGAGTACCTTCGATGAGCTTTAAAGAGATCCAACTACTCTATGCTTAGCATCTAACTTCTAAAGAAACTCTATCATTTCACGTTCTCCGCAAATTTAAAATCTCAAATAATGAGATCCGCGAATGCTTAGCCATAATCATTTTTAAAGATCACATTGGTTAAGGGAGACAAGCTAGGGCTCAACACGCCCGGATCAAGTCAAAATTTTTATTCTCACTCTTACCTAGTAGGAAAGTCAAACGCGGTGTCAAAACTTTTATTCTATTTTTGCATAATTTTTAATTTTTCTCATTTTTTTCTTTGGGATTTTTCAAAATTTTTCAATTTTTTGTGGTTTTTGTGGAAAAACGGGGTTGCGTAAGTAAACGACAATGGTGAAAGTGCTAGGTCAATCAAATCGAAGATTTACCCCCCCCCCCAGACTAAAGATAAACATTGTCCTCAATGTTTTCAAGGTAAGGGTAATCCTAATAATAAATCTAAGGCCGTTTATTAAGTATGCCAAAGATACCATTAGTCGATAAGATTTGGATATAGTGATTTCCATTCCAGCAGCAAGACATGGGACTCGAGTGGAGATGAGACGATCCACGAGCATGAGAGTCATCATGAATTAGGGAAATCCTGCACAAACACAAACAACCAAGCAAACACAAGATTGGAAGAGGTCGCCCTCCTCGCGTTACTTATTAGATAATAAAATAAACAGGATAAGCATGGGGTGCCTCCCACGAAGCGCTTGTTTAGTAACGAGTCGTATAGCTTAGACTCGCCCCGAATTTACTCGTCCTTGGGGGAGCAAATGAAACACTCGGCTAGAAAAGCGACGATGCCGGGATCAAAAACAACATCCTCACTCCCGGGGGAATGACGGATGGGAGAAACAGCAGCATATGTGAAGAATGGAAGAAAGATCTTTATCACCATTAAAATAAATTCTTCATTTTCAAAAACCTTGGGTGGGAGGGCTGGAAAAATTTTGTCAAAAAGTAAGCCTCCCCCCAGACTATCGTCTTTCTCAAAATCAAATTGAAACGATTCATATTCGGGAGGAGAGGAAAAAGCAAGAGAAGTGGTACTGCCACGACTCGTCTCCTCCGAATCAAAGGAAAAAGCTTCATAGACTGGAATAGAAAGATCGGGATGAGAAGTGGGATTACCACTTAATGCCTCAATCTTTGCAATGAGAAGATATACTTTCG
>LBNU01035714.1:127432-156631 GCA_014162995.1 Artemisia annua
TTTTATGTTTTGAAAAATGAAAAGTTAAAAATGAAAACCAATTTGAAATGGAAAATCTTTTTGGATTTTTGATTATAGAAAAGTGAAATCAAAAGTGAAAACAAATTTCAAGAAAAAATATTTTTGTGTTTTTATATTTTGAAAATATTTACAAAAGTGTTAACTTCTCGAAAGAAGGATCTTCAAAACACATTACTCAAACGATCGAACGACTTAATCTTATCAACCGCTCCCCGGCAGCGGCGCCAAAAACTGATGTAGCATTTCTAGCTAGTGAAAGCAAGAACCACTAGGTATCGTTGTCCCAACGAGGGTTGAATATGGATCGCGTCACTCAAGATCGTGAGATATGTGTGATGAATAGGGTTAAAAAGAAGGTTTGGGTTTTGTCTATGCTACAACGACAAATTAAAGTAAAGGAAAGCGGTAAAACGACATGAAATAAGAAAACAAGTAAAGTTGCATGTAATAAAAGCGATTAAAGAAAGCGGTAAATGAAAGCGATAAGTAAATAAAACGGTAAATGAATTTAAAAGACAATGTGTTTGCAAAGCGACGCGAATAAGTTTATCAAGCTTGAGGTAAAAGTTTGTGACGAGTTATTCTCCTTTCTCGAGATTAGTTGTTGATTAATCTTTTGAAGAGATATTAACATAAGACGAGTGAATTAATCATTCAAACATTTCGTATTCAAATAATTAACTCACACGTCTAAGCAATCTTTCGATTACTTATCACAAACGTTTAACACTCTCACTAAACTCACAAACTCGAGTGACTAAGCAAACACGATTTAAAACTACTCGAGACTCATATTAAAATTAAAGCGATAAAGAAAATAAAAGACTTGTAAAACATTAGACGTAATTAAAGTTTAAAACTAGAAACTAAAGACACGAGACTAAAATAAGAAAATGACTCTAAAAAGATTTTAAGAAAATTCGACAGCATAACGTTTAGAATTAAGAAAATAAAAACCTCACTCGAAGAACGATGAGGGGGAATAAAAGTCTTACTCGACTTGTAAAAGAAATAAGAAAAGAAGAGAAGAAGAAACAAGACACGACTCAAAATAAACTAAGACTAAAATTAAAACTCGCTATCTAAAACAAAACAAACAAACTCGCTACTATAAGAAAACATCATACTCGCTAGGTTACTTAGGACCAAACTCGCTAGGGCTTGAAAACCATACTCGCTAGCTTCTTGAAGTCCATACTCGCTAGGGTGTAGACAAATTCCAAACTCGCTAAGAACTTGGGACCAAATTCGCTAGCTCATACAAAACCTCCAAACTCGCTAGACCTAAACCACCTAACTCGCTAGACCTAAAAAACTAAACTCGCTATTTATAAAAAAAAAAACAAACTCGCTATTTATAAAAAAAAACAAACTCGCTATTAAACCCTAAATTCTAAACTCGCTACTAAACCCTAAAATCTAAACATACTGGACTCTTAACGTGACACAAATTTAATAAAAGGTAAATTAGACTTGTAAAAACTTGGTAAATAAAATGTTAAGACACTAAAATAAGCTTAGAAATAAGCAAATAAGCCACGGCTTCTTTTGCAAGCCTTAACCCATAAGCTTTTTATGAAACTCAAATAAAAAACATGCAAAGGTGACAAAGAAATTAATAAAGACTTGTGAAGATTAAGAAAGAACTTGTAAAGGTTAAAGCAATAAAATGACAATAAGTAAATCAAGACATGAAAATTAAATTGACATAAACTTAAATGACAAGTAAATTAAACTTACATAAAAATAAATGACAAGAAAATTAAATGAAAACCTAAGACTAAGACTAGCTTCAAAATGAAGCTTAAGGTGGGTATTNGAAAACATGCACATTTGGACGTTTTGGCAGCATAAAAGTGAAGAAAAACGACAAGAGTCGTTAAGAGCAGGATTGACAACCTGACGGCGTCAAAAGTCACTAGGTGACGCCGTCAGCAGAGGATGACAAAAGAGGGAATTCAATGTACTAATGACGGCCCAGAAAGATTTCAAGAATTTACAACCTGCGCCGTCAGGTTTAAAAGGTAGGCCGTCAGGAACAAATTAAGAGAGACGAGCTAAGAATTTTACATGCCTGGACCACGTCCCAAATGGATTTAGGCCTCTGAGAGACTAATGGCGGCGAGCTGTACGCATCGAGACCCTATAACTGACGCCGGTGCCGATTTAGAAGTCTAATATATTTCTATTTTTCATTCATCTAGGTGTGGAACTTGTGGAGAATTTAGACAAACCCTAAAGTACGAATTTTCTGTACTTTTAGGTTTCCACCTTGGAACCCCTAGTGCTTAATTAAAGATAAAGTCTTCACTTTAACTTCAAGTCAAATGTCTGTGTTGTTGTCTATCTATCTTGCTTATCTTTTTCAATTAACATGAGTAGCTAAATTCTCTAGTGTTTGCTTAGACTAATGAAACCTAACTATTAATTATTGTAATGGTGTGTGTTGTTGTTGTTGGATGATGTGTTCATCGATGTTTAGGCTCAAGAAAAACGGCCCCAACCCTATTAAGGTCAACTTTCCTTGAACGTCTCCTTTGGAAACATGTAGATCGAGGCATACTAACTATTAAGGTAGTATTTACGCATGACCCCACTGTTTACACCCCTGATGGTTGTGCCGTGCATGGCTAGGGCGAGATAAGAGCCATAGAATTGAGAGATATGTATGTCCTCCAGAAGAGTATTTAGGAAACACGACACTTCATCCACAACAAGACAATATTAACCATAACACACATATCAATTAACCGGTAAAAGATAGTTAGGGAGTAATGAAATCTAAGTAAACACAATTTTCTCCATATTGTTTTCACAACCACAATAGTTTAGATATTTATTTATTTTAATTTGCATAAGTAGTAAACTTGGGTTAGTTGATTAACAACTAATTCCGCCCTTCTTCCAAAAACCGAGATTTTAATTGCTTTCTAAAAAAATATAAAAATACAAAAAGAATCTTCCTTCCACCTTTAGACCTATTAGAGTAGCTTTTCTATCCTAACGAACACTATTCCCTATGAGAGAATGATCAATCCCCCGTACTTACCACTATCATATACTACATCGGTCAGGTACACTGCCTGGTGGGGTTGTAAGCCTCTTGAGATCCCTCGAGAGGTAAAACCTGTTGTAAGGTTGCAAAACCACGCATCAAGATCAAAGTACCACTGATGACCTTTCCCCTGAACATTAGGTTTATCTTCAAGAAATCTTAGGTTCAGCGTTTCTTCTACCATCTTAGTAGACAGATTATAAACCCTATAAGCCTTACTATGAGCTGAATAACCAATGATATACCCCTCTTCAGCTTTCTCATCAAACTTTCCTAAGTGATCACTGGTATTTAAAATTTTGACATGGCATCCAAAAGGCTTAAAATAACTTATGACAGGAACTTTCCCAGTCAGTAGTTCATAAGGTGTCTTGTTTTGAGGTCTAGTAATCATTACCCTGTTCAGAACATAGCAAGCAGTGCTTACTGCTTCAGTCCAGAACATTGTGGGTAGTTTATAATCAGCAAGCATAGATCTAGCTGCCTCTATCAAGGTCCAATTCTTTCCTTCAGCAACCCCATTTTGTTGTGGGGTTCTGGCATTACTATAGTCCCTTTTTATTCCCTTAGACCCACAGAGTTCAATTAGTTTAGCATTCTTAAACTCTGTCCCATTGTCACGCCTTATACCCTTAACCTGTTTGTTTAGTTGGTTTTCAATAAGAGTTATAAATTCTTTAAGGATTGGAAAAGTTTCATCTTTAGTTCCCAAAAAGAATAACCAACTAAACCTGCTATAGTGATCAGTAACCACTAGACAAAAGTACTTGTGATCAATGCTCCTTACAGAGGTTGGACCAAAAATATCCATATGAAGCAACTGGAGAGGTTCTGAAATGGTGCTCACTGCAGTAATGGCTTTGTATGAGGCTTTGTGTTGCTTTCCTTGTTGCAGGCAACACAATTGTGTTCATTGGTGAAGAGTTTGGAAGGAAGCCCTTGGACCAAACCATTTTTAGCCAGCTTGTTGATTGTTTTGAAGTTAACATGTGCCATCCTCCTGTGCCATTTAGTTGACTCATCCAAGGATGCTTTTTCCACCAAGCAGGCTAGATCCCCCTCGGGTGGACATCATTCAAATTGAATGTGTAAAGATTGTAGCATATTGGAACTCTGAGAACAACCTAAGTATCCTCAGGTAATTTGAAGTCCTTTCCAAGTACAAGACAGTCAATCTCAGTGAAGAGAACATTGTTCTTCTTGTCACAGATTTGTGAAACAGAGAAAATTTGAAGTTCTGAAGTTCCTCCACATAGTAGACATTTTCAAAGTCCAGCTTGGCAGTCTTAATGGTTCCCTTCCCTGTAATTCTACCATCTCCTCCACCAAATGTTACATTGCCTCCCTGAATGGGTACAAAATCATGTAACCTATCTCTGTTCCCAGACATACTTCTGGAGCAACCACTATCTACAATACCTACATCTTTTTGTTTAAGAGGATGATCCTACAATAGAAACAATATACAACAACATTAGTATCATAGGGAGACTCAAGTCATAAATGACTTGAGCCTGCCTTGTGGATCATAAGAGTTATGCCATGTAGATGAATGAGATCCACCATTGTTCTTGGAGCCCCTTTGCATATATGGTCTCTTTTGNTACCTACATCTTTTTGTTTAAGAGGATGATCCTACAATAGAAACAATATACAACAACATTAGTATCATAGGGAGACTCAAGTCATAAATGACTTGAGCCTGCCTTGTGGATCATAAGAGTTATGCCATGTAGATGAATGAGATCCACCATTGTTCTTGGAGCCCCTTTGCATATATGGTCTCTTTTGCCTCCAAAAACAACCTGCTGAGGGCTTAACAACAGTATCCCAGTATGCCCCCCCCCCCCATGTACATTGGATTATAAAAATCAGGCTAATAACCATTCTGAAAGTAAGTACTATGTGGTCTGTAAAATGGTCGAGCAGCATGTCTTTTCCAATTAGTTGGAAAAGTTCTACCAGCAGAAACTGGCTTACCAGTTGGAACTGCCTTATCAGTAGGAACTGACTTATCAGCAGAAATTGGTTTCTCAGCAGCATTGTGTTTGCTAGTTTTCACATGTGCTTGTGGAACAAATGAGGGTATCTCAGTAACATTTTTCCACATTGGTCTAGGTTTCTTAGGATCAGCGCCCATGTTCTTCTCATGAAAATCACAATCCTTAATAAGATGAAATTTACTACAACAAACAAAACAAGTTTTCTTCTTAGAAGATTTCCTCATAACAAAAGGCGTCTTATTACAAAAAAACTTATCACAACCAAAATTATAAACTGAATTGTTGGTAACAGAACTCAATTGATTGTTTTTAATATAATTAAAAGATAAATCTCCAAAAGAAGCTGTCTTTGAACTTGATTCATCAACAACAACTCTTGGTGCAAAGTCAGTAGACTTGTATGAAGACTTGGGTGATGTGGTTGGTGAGGGCTTGGGACTTGAATCACAACTGGCAAAGCCACTGGAATGGTATTCAGAAATCTTGTCACTGAAAGAACAAGATACACATTCATTAGAGTCATTACCAGAGGCAGGTAAGTCAGAGGACTTGTTGCCAGATTCTAAGTGTGATTCTAAGTCTAGCTGGTCTGAGGTTGGCCTAAAAGTGCCTGTAATGGTTGAGGGTACACCGTGTATGTCTCCCTCTTTAACAAATTTCACAGGGGTTTGATATTGTTCAGGAGGATCAGGGTCAAATACACTAGATTCATTAGGGTCATACACTTCATCTGGTCCTAAATATTTGCCATACCTAAATGCTTTTCTAGATTTTACAGATTGACAACTATCAATTAATTTCTCAAGATGTGTAGCTCCTTGTTGCCACTTCATACGCCCTGCTACCTCTTTATCAAACTTATCCTGTAACTCTTGTTTTTCTGACTCGACTTTTGCCTTTTCTTTTTCACAATATTTTAGCTCATTTTTTGTATATTTCAAATCTCTTTCTAACACCCTTATTTTCTCATCATATGCTATTTGCTGATTTTGGTACCAAACCTTTTGTTTCTCTAAAGTTTTAATTCCACCTTTATAGTTTTGGACCTGAACAAAGTAGTCTTTATATTTAGCTTGTATTTCATCAAACTGGTCCTTAAGGGTAGCTAGCATATCTACTATCGCAACCAAAAATACAAGTTTGTACCTGAGATGGGAATCCCATCAGGGCAAATTCTTCTGTCATAGCCAGCAGTCCAGCATCACTTTCCCTTGCAGCAGAATCATGCTCAATCCAATTAATAAAGGAATCAACAGACACCAATGCCTTAGATGGCTCAGCTTCCAATTCCGTCTTCTTATATTCAGAGTATCTAGCACTGTCCTCATCCTGCTTCTCAGTGTATTCTCTAGCAAAATGACCCTTTTTGCCACAAGAGTAGCACTTAATCTTCTTCCGATCGAACCTAGCTACATCTCTGCCTCTGAAGTTGAACTTTCTTCCAACCTTCTTCTCAAATCTTTTGATGTTGAGGGAAAGCATGGCCACCTGCCACTTCAGATTCATCTCATCCATGTCCAATGGATCAACTTGCTCAAAATCTTCATAAGATAGTTCCTGCTGAGGTTCACAATCAGCAACAAAAGATTGGAGCACATCTACTAATACATCACTAGATGTTGATTTACTCTTTGTTCTAGTGGTGGTATATGTAGATGATGTTGATGAAGCACTTGGACTTTCAACATAGGTTAATTTGTTATTGCTTGAAGTAGCACTAACAAATGTTGTATGGGATGGAGCAGATGAATAAGTTGTTCCTGCTAATGAGTACCCCTTGATGTCAAGTTCAAGGGATCTGAGTCTATTGTAAAGGTCATCAAAAGATATGAACTCGATACCACCTCTAGCCTTAAGAGTAAGGCTGACTTGAGCCCAGGACTGGGGCAGAGCTCTTAGAAATTTAGAGTTGCAATCTTCATTATCAGGCTTGGCTTGAAGCTGATTGAGCTAACTTAAGATCTTTACAAACCTGTCATACCCTTTGTGAATGCCTTCCTCTTCAAAGATCTTGAAGTCTTGGAACTCCTGCTTAAGCATAGACTTCCTCATCTTTCTAGACTCATCATTGCCACCAAATATGGTTTTAATGGCCCTCCAGAGCAGCTTTGCATCATCAATATGATGAAAATCTCCCATGTGATCATCTGGGAGAGACTGAAGCAAGATGGTTCTTGCCTTTGTCTCTCTTTGAAGAGCGATTGCTTCATCAGCAGTTGTAGGTTCAACATAGATGATTTGGCCATTATCATCTCTTGCATTCCTTCTTCGGCCATTGCCATTCTTGATCACATTCCAGAGATGAACATCACTGCTAATGATCCAGTTTTCCATCTTCAAGGCCCATAAGTCGTATTCATCTTTCTTCAGATAGGGAAACTTTGCATTATTGCTAGTCAGCGTGAACTGTTGAACAAATGTTGTCGAAGATTTGTTTTGAGAAACATGTGAGTCAAATTCATTATCCGACATGATGTAAGGGTTATGGAGATTTTAAGAGGAGTTGTTTTTTCTTTCACAGAGACCCTCCCGAGGCTCTGATACCACTTGTAGGATCTACTCCTTGATAGATCTTTGAGCCTGTGGATTGATAGTATGTTAATGTAATCACAAACACACTATGTAGAGAATCTCTGTATTAACTTGTATCTACGCGAAATATAAATACAAGTAATAATAACACAAATAACTAATAATGCTTTGATCCTCTATGGATCTTTATTAATCACTAAAGATTGTTTTTCAAAGTCGTGCATAATGCATTGGCCTTAAGGTCCTTTTATACTACAAGGAACCCTAAACCTTCTTACAAGAAAAGAATAAACATAAAACTATAAAAGATATTCTACATATCTCGTCCTAAAATAAAGAAGTCTATCCGTTCTACTTCATTCCTACGGATGCACTATATCAGCAGGAACCATATATCCGCTGGATCACTCTATGTCAGCAGAAACTACTAAGGCGTCACTAGGATCCTATCAGCAGAATTCTATAATTCCTAACATTGATGATTACAAAACTTAAACTCATTAAATCAAAAATTAATTTTTATACAGGTATTTAGTGAGTTTGTATTCACTTCTCCCCCTTTTTGTAGCATAAAAAAGGTTTAAGCCGACAAGTTTCATGTGTGAATTATGACGGAAATGGAAACTCCCCCTCGTTTGAGGGCACCAAGGGATCGATCAATGGAATTCTTTCAAGAAAAATATTAGAAGCACAAGCATATATATAGGAAAAAATATATAGCAACAAGCATGGCTAACAAATATCAAGAACACATATTAAAGCATTCATTAATTGGGGTGATTATGCAAAACACATAATCATTGTTACAACATATATAATACTAGAATCCTAAACCAAGTAGAACATCCTATTTTGCCAAGAGAGAGTGTGATCGAACTTGCTTGTATCCCAAAAGCTTGAGGTATTTTATTTGAAAAATGAAAAAAAATAAGCATATAGTATGCTTAGGTGAGGGTGGTTGAGTGGGGATCATGTTGTTGGCTCAATGGAGGTATATTTTTGGTTGCATGGATGTTGGAGACATTGGTGGTGGAGAGCTTGGAGGTGGTGAGTTTGGAATGGAGTTTGTTGATTGAGGGTTTGGATGTTTTTCAAGTGATGGTGTTGGTTGAGATCTATTGTAAAGATACTCAATCCAAGTAAAGTGCTCATTCAATGCAATGGTTTGTTGTTGGAGAAAGATGCAACAAGGACAATTGTTGACATGTTTCTCGATTTGATTTGGGTTGTGGGGTGACAAAGGTGAGCTAGAGGGAGGTAGATCAAAATTGCGTTGTACAAAATGTAAGGCAAGAAGAGCACTAAGCTCATGGGTTTCCTTGAGTTCTTCAACGAACTTCAAGTATTCAGATGAAGGTGATGGTGGTGGAGTGCTATTATTGTCTTGAATGAAGGTTTGAACATGCAATATATAGGAGTAGCATGTGAAGTTGTAGGAGGTGGTGGTGACACTCTTAGTGGTGGAGACATTTTTGAGCTTGGGTAATCATGAAAGCATGATGAGGGTATAGGAGAAAGGGATGCTTCATGAGTTGATGGTGTTTTGGATGTTGCATTGGTAGAATGAGCAAGATGTGGAGTGTTGACAATGAGGTTTGGGTTGTTGTTTTGGGATTGAGCATGCTCATCATATGACTCGTGTGGATGAGATGAAAGAGCATTTTTGGAAGCAAGGATGGATGATTGGTTATGTTTGTGAGATGGGTCATTTGTGTGAGTATGAGGTTTAGGTGTTGGTTGATTAGGAACAACATCACTTGTGTTTTGACAAGAATCAATTTTTTTCCTCCAAACGGGTCTTACGGAGATCTTTGCAACTCTTGAAAGTTTGGATCTTGGGTTGTTTGGAGATGACATGTTTGGATGGGTGAGCATTTATGATAGAAGAAGGGTATTTATAGTGTAGGTATAATGTGGTTTAGGAAGGTAAATTTTGAGGGGTAGTTTAGGACAAAATATGTTTGTGAATTTTGGGAAGTATAGGGTGAAATGGGTCAAAAAGTGAAAAAGAAAACAGTAACCCCGACCATCAGATGGCCGGTCCTCTTAAATAGGGGCCGGTCCCCTTAAATATTAAAGGGGCCGCCCATCTGAAGTTTCCCAAGTTACCAAAAATGGGTTTTTTGCAGAAAATTTTTAGAGAAGGTTGTGTGTTTAGTTTTAGTTTCAAGCAAGTTCAACTCTTTGAGGCAATATAGGATATACTAATCATGTATACAAAACATGTTATCCAAAAAGATTAAGTAAACAAGCAATTTTTAATTAGCATGCAACCTACTCATCAAGCAAGTAAATCATATGGATTAGGAAACAATAAATCATGCCAAGCATATAATTAATTATATGAATATTAAGATTAATGAACTAGTTCATTGATCCTAAGTAGTGCCTATGTGCAATAAAAGGGAAGTTATGATTGCATGGACTTCAAGACTTGTTACAAACAAGATCCAAATAGGCAAACCATGTTTCTCTTGATTTGATTTAGCTTTCTTATAAGTATCATATACATAAAAATATATGACAAATAAGAAATTATCATTAATGATTTAAGGAAACGTTTTTAGCATTATTCAACAATGCTTTGAAGTAGGTTCATGTGCATATTGGAGTAAAAATAGATTGGGTTTTACTTCAAAATGTGTTAATGAAGGATAAAGAGAGATTTTCCCCATCTTTGATTTTGATCAAAACAAAGTTGTGGATATTAATATTCAAACATGTTGTTGGAAAAGTGAGATAGTTATTTGAAAATTTATTTTTCCAAAATGTGAGGTTTTTACATGTTTTTAGAGATATTATATTTTTGACAACAAAAATCGTTAATCATAGATTTTTAAAAGATGTTTGTTAAAGATCTCATACTCAAGAGAATTGGTTAAGCCTATTTTCACATACTACCCTTTTGTATATAACCTATGAACATAAATAAGTGATGACATAATTCTATATATTTAATGCAAGAGTAATGAGAGGGATATATCCTATCATCTATAATTACTAAATTAATGCACACTTATCTAACTTAACATTGTATTCTACAAAGGCTTGTCTTAACCCTAGGTTATATTATGACATATCTACTTTTGCTTCTATGTTGGTTATTTATCCTTAGTACTAAAATCTCTACTAGTGGACATAGACGATTTCCATATTCAATAATGAGTTCGAGAGTGAACAATTAATTCAATACCTAAAGGGTCAACTAAACGAAGTTTTAGTATATACTACACAAGCAAATATAACTAATAATATATGAACAAGGCAACCTATAACCTTAAGCATATTTTAGAAACTAATTATAGCATAGTTAGGTATAATATGACTACTCATAAGTTTTTGAAAAGAAAACTTATCTCATGTCCAGCTTTTCTTTATGAGTAAGCACGTAAATGTTGGTAGACATCTTCAATGTTAGCGAAAATATGATATCGTAGCAAAGTAATCATCTAACGCCTTTTAAGACCAAAGTGGCTTGATCCGAATCATGTCTTTTATATGAATTTATTGATGCTATATCCTTAATTCATATAATCGCCTTTAGTAGTGTCTTTCTTATCTTCATTTTAATCACTCCATGCATCTTTGATGAGTGCCATTAGATTTTGACTCCTTGATGACTTTGAACCTAAAATGATGAGATGACTTGAATGTCTTCAATGGAGGTACTTCCTTTTACATGAGCCATGTTTGTCATAAACATTTGTGTTTGATTCCTTCATCTTGAGGTTGTCTAACAATGGATCTTCATTATGTAATGGAATTCTAGACGTCTTTCTTGATTGTCAATTGTTATTTTAGTATCTCTTTATATGTGATAATCTTGAAGTACTTGTTAGAACTACTTCGAAGATTTCTCAAAATCAATGATCAAATAGTGGAGAACTCTTCATCAATTCTTTAATAGCCGCAACTACGCCATTTGCTAATCGTATGATGTGTAGAGTATGATTCAAAATAATATGATTTACTTGTCTTCATGTGTATGTTTCGAAAATGA
Organism: Artemisia annua; assembly: GCA_014162995.1. Lineage (NCBI taxonomy): Eukaryota > Viridiplantae > Streptophyta > Magnoliopsida > Asterales > Asteraceae > Artemisia > Artemisia annua. The sequence continues at coordinate 139,044 of LBNU01035714.1, forward strand.
GTAAGCCATCATATGATTTAGAATCGTCTCTTCGTGCGTTTACCACCTAATCATGTAAAACAACTTGGTACCCAGATTCTCATGGATCCGAGATGGTTATTTGAGGACATCCATTGCATTAGAATGCACATGGTAAGGATGTCGCCGAGAAGTACAAGAATTCATCAATAGTTTGTCTTAATGAACAAACAATGACTTTCTTGACTTATATAAATAATAATAGTTGTAAATAAGGTTAATTCTAAATTTCTCTACTAGGTTTTAGAATTTCAATTTGCTTTGATTTACTTGTTGATGAGTTATCCGAATTAAATCCTAAACCGGTTTTATCCTCAAATGATTTTTGAATACTTAGTAAATATTTAAGAGATTTTGAACTCTCTTCAAATTTAGCTAATATTTTTGCTCTTTCATTTAGTCTATTAATTTCATGTTTATATTCTTGACATGTCTTGCATTCTAGATTAATTTCAATATTACTTTCAAGTCTAGACATTTTATCTTCTATTATTTCATTTTTCAAAATTACTTTCACAAAGATTTGATGATTCATTTTTAGAGGTAGTATTTATGTCTATGTTGCAAAAGTGTTTAAATTCATTTTCTAATTTTGAAAATTCTACAATGAATTGGTCATAGCAAAAATGATCGGTTTCAAATTGTACCTTATTTGGAGTTGTATCTAATTCATATTTTTCACATACCGGATAGTAATCTTCTTCTTCGTCCGTGTCACACCATGATTCTTCAATAAGTTCTTTTCGGATTTGATTCATGTAGTCTTCATCATTAATACCTTCATTTAAAACATTTGAACTAGTAGTACATGTATCTAAATGTTTGTCTATTAAGTTTTCTAGTACAACTAATTCATGTGCAAGATCAAATTCTTCATCTTTGGCTTGGCATTTTTCTTGATGAAAGTTTAGAAGATTTTTCCAAATGTCATTAGCCGTTTGACATGGGAATATTCTTTAATATTCATCTTTCAGCAAAGCTTTATAAATAATTATTTTAGCCTCATAGTTATTATCATGTTTTGTTTTAAAATAATCATTATTGTTTTCAAAATCCTTTTATGTTGGTTGAAAGTCACCAATCGAAATGACGTGCCAAAGATCAAGATCTATTGATTTCACATAATTTTCAAATTTTTTTTTTTCATTCAATAAAGTGGTCATTTTGAAATAATGGTAGTTGCGTAAATTCCCCTTCTAAATATTTTTCAGATTTCGTAGATCGTTACAAGTTTTAAAATATAATATATTTTAAAAATCTTGCTTAACCTGTCTCTGATACCAATTGTGGAAAACTAGAGGGGAAGGTTAAATAGTTTTACGTCATTTTAATTTTATAAAAACTTTGTTTCAAAAATGTAGATTCGAGTTTATTCAATTGTTTGTTTGAAAAACCCTTAAATTAGAGTTTAGTATGAAAACACCAATATTATCTATTACTTGTGTGTCCTTTTAAGTTGGTTATAGGAAATTAGTTTTATAAATGAAACTTTATTTGATCTTTATGTGAAATCAATATATGCACAATATAAGCAATTATAACTAAATACGAAACGTAAGTAATTAAGCTAAGTAAAAGGTGAGAGATGGAAAGATCAAACTGAGAGACAAAGGATTTATAGTGGTTCGGCTACAAAGACACCTTCCTTGCCCTACTCCACTCCCCGAGCACCAAACTCGAGAGTTTTCGTCACTAAGTCAACAAGCTCCCTTATGGCAGAGAAAATCTTACACACCTTACTTTACACCAATTTAACGACACAAAGCTAAATGTCGAGTTCTAATTGTAGTTAGAACCAATCTCGCGACTTCAATCAGACCACAACTTCTTCACACCTTTTCACACCATCTTCACTTCTTCACAACTCTTGTTTCTTCACTATTTGATGTCTTCTATCTTTTCACTACTTCACAACTTCTATCTTATCACCACTTCACTAATTCTACTTCTTTACTTCTTCAATGCTTCTATTACTTCACACCTTCAAGGCTTCTATAACTTCACTACTTCAAGGCTTCAATGTCTTCACTACTTCAAGGCTTCTATAACTTCACTACTTCAAGGCTTCAATGTCTTCACTACTTCAAGGCTTCTATAACTTCACTACTTCAAGGCTTCTATAGTTTCACTACTTTAAGGCTTTTATGTCTTCACTACTTCAAGGCTTCTACACTATGTTACGGCTTCTATATCTTCACTACTAACCGCTACTTCTATACACCTCTACTTCTTCACTTCTTGTATAACTTCACACTACGAACTAATCTAGTTCCTATGTCTAAATCTAGCTAACCAATATACACACCTTATACACCAATCAGTGAATAATTTACAAGTTGGAATGAACAAATAACTTAGGTAGCAAGATGATACTAAGTTGTAATACTTCTAGTCTTGGATTAATAGAAGTATTCTTCTCTTTGCACCTGAGTGTTGAAGCTTGAATCACTTGGAAACAAAATCTTATGATTATATGATTAAAGAATTGATTTAGAGAGATTTGGACAGAAAGTTTTTGTGCAAAAAGGCAAGGAAAAAGTGCAGGAATGAACCAGTATTTATAGGCAAAGTTGGGGACCTCAGGAGCATGGCCGGTCCCCTTAATAATTAAGGGGGCCGGCTAGTAGCCCAACTTTGTCTTTTTGTGGGAAAGGTTTTTCTGGAACATTTTTGCCATTTTTGGTTGAAAGTTTGAATTTATATATTTATGGTTAATTAAACATTTTTATTTAATACCAAAAATGATTTTCTAAAAGATATAAAATGTTTATTACATTTTATAAAAAAATCTAGTGATTAAGAAGATGTTCGTTTGATCATATAATGCATTAAACATTTTGTTTATTCATACCTTAAGTGATTAGGTGGTTAAAATGAATATTTCGTACTAAATACTTGTTTACGTTAAAATCTTTGGTTTAATGAATTTTCATTTTGTGATTATCAAACATAGAGATATAAAAAAATATGAATAATGTTTTTAGGCATTATTTATATCAACACTATAAATACCCGTTAAATTAATTGTCTATTCATCAAATCAACACCTTGAACACCATAAAACCATGAGATCTATTTCAGTTATCTTGTTTCTCTTTTCCATTCTTTTGGTTCGTAATAATCTCCAAACATGTTCACGTACATATTAATGTACCTGTATTCAAATTTCTTGAATTTATTAATCTTATTTTTCTTGATTGCTTTTTTTGTTGATCAGGTAGCAAGCTTTAATGATGCTAGACTCGGACCTGAAGAATATTGGAGAAGCGTAATGAAAGATGATCTAATGCCAAATTCAATTACAGATTTGTTAGATCAACATTCATCCAAAAAGAAACGATTTACAAAAAAGTTTGATGCAAAGCGAGTGGCGGAGCTTGACGGTTTTGTTTGGGGGGCCAAAAGCCACCAGGGGCGGAGGATTGATGATTTTGTTTGGGGGGGCCAAAAACATTCGAGATAAAAATGTAACATCTTATATCTAAAAGTATTTATTTAGTGATATAAAAATATAAAGANAGGCAGAGGCTTGACGATTTTGTTTGGGGGGGGGGGCGAAAACATTCGAGATAAAAATGTAACATCTTATATATAAAAGTATTTATTTAGTGATATAAAAATATAAAGACTACAAATAAAACATGCATGTTATCTCTTAAACAGTTGACAATTATTTTTCTAAACTAATAAAAGCTTATTACTTTTATGTCTACTCATATGATTTTGACAAAACTACAGGCAAAGAAAATCAAAATTTATTTCTACAAGACTACAAGCAGAGAAAAACAAACCAAGTACATCTTGTTACCAAATTTATAAGGACCACAATGTAAAAAATAATCATTAAACCCAAAGTCCATGAAAATTGCTAACTGTGAGTGAGACTTTAGGGGGCCAGCACCCCTTCCTGCCCTCATTATCCTCCGCCACTGTGCAAAGCCAAATATCATGAGTTATAGTCATGATCAAGCACCAACTAAGATGAACTAATGTTTTTTAAATTTCAATGTCACATATTCCTTTCATGAATACAAATAGAGTTTGGATTAAGTATTTCTTCCAATGGTTGATGTGCGAAGAATAAATTTTTATATTAGTCATAATAGTTAATTATTGTAAATGTGTTTATTGAATAGTTTTCGTCTATATATATTAATAAAAGTTATCAGACAAAAGCAAATATTGGAAGGTTCACTGAATCACTGGTATAAGCCATATATACATGTACCCGAAATAAAAATGCATCGATTTTACTTTCTACATATAGCGGTTTTCTTTTTCTTTTACTTTCTACAACAAATCATTCAAAAAATATTAAAGAAAATGCGTATGAGAAAAGCAGGAAAAAAAAAGTAAAAAAGAAATGCATTACGAGGTTTGTAATCTCTCAAACATATTACAAGCATCCAACTTTTGTAATATGTTTTAGGCAATAACATAGCAGTGTATTATCATTGATGTTTCGTGTATATCAATAGACTATATCTTTTCAATCCCTACTACTTATAAAGCAAATTTGTAAATTTTAAACTTAAAAATGCTTAAAAAAGAGTAAAATAATTATTCTTATCCACCACTTATTCACTTAATACTTCTTAAACTTTTATTTTAAATGAAAACTTTAAAATTGCCAACTAATAAAAAACAATGTTAAATAAGAAATGAAAACTTATAAAAACACGGTTTAACAATGATAGAGAATTAAAAATTGAAACTATGAAATGAAAACTTATAAAAACACGGTTTTACAAATATGCGCTACATGCTTATTTATAATTTACAAATATGCATATACGGTTTCATTTTTTTATTTTAAAATAAATTATAATAAATAGTTTCCAAATAATCATCCTAATCTCTACTATATAAACACTATAACATTTTTTCTTACTTTAATTGTAATTCACAATTAAGTTGAAGAAATAATAATAAAAAAAATGTTGATATTGATGTTGAGATTAGTACATTTTGATTTTTTATTTACCGTTTGTTGTTTCACTACTTTAGTTCGTAGTCGTTTATATAACCCCTACTTGTGCCATGCTTTTGTTTGTTTATATACAATTTCATCCCACTCCTAGTCTTGCTCCCGATCCCAATCCGAATTCTTTTTTTAATCCAATTTGTTAAACTGGAACTGGGATGATGTTATGTCATCTCGGATGATGAAGATATACCAACGCCAATCGTTGAGAAGCAAAGTTTTAGTTTTTGGATGGAAAATGATTTGCAGTCTAATTGATGAAAGTGAAATTCATGAAGATTAATAGTGGAACATATTGATATTTATGTTTCTTCTCAAATTTCACATTACACGAAACACTTAACCACAATATCGCAACTATAGTTTTTTGCCGTTAAAAAATCTCGTTGCTATGCACGGGTACATGTATGGTTATATATTATTTTCTTTTAAATTTGATTTACTAGATATACGTGATCACGTGTTTTAACATATAAAACTATCAAAATGTCTATTAACATCACTACAATAAAATTGTCTTATGATAATAATAAAAAAAGTGTCTGTTGATATAAGCAATGTCTAAAAACATTATTTATATTTTTCAATATCTCTATGTTTTGATAATCACAAAACATAAACTCATTAAACTAGAAATTATGACGTAAACAAGTATTTAGTCGTAAATATTCATTTCAACAACTTAATCACTTAAGGTATGAATAAACAAAGTGTTTAATGCACTATATGATCAAAGAACATTTTCTTAATCACAAGATTTTTATAAAATGTCACAAAACATTTCATATTTTTTATAAAATATTTTTGGAATTAAAAGAATATGTTTAATTCATTATAAATATATGAATTCAAATTTTCAACCAAAAATGGCAAAAACAAACCAGAAAAACCTTCCCCACAAAAGGACAAAGAATGTCCAACGTTCTGGAGGGGCGGCCCCCTTAATTCACTGGGCAGTCCCCTTAATTTTAAGGGGACCGGCCACTGTAACACCCCCAAAATTTGGTACAGCGGAAGACTTATCAAAGTTTCAAGGTGCTACTTGGATTGGCACATAACATAATTATATAGAACGGAATAATTATAAATAGTTTCGATAGATAGTTAAAATAAGAATTTAAGGTTTACAAACCCAAATGTAGCAAGCCCAAAATAAATAAAGATAGGTCCCAATTTATTATTATCAGAGTTTTAGCCGATGACTGATCCTTGTACCCACAACGCTTGCCAAGCCTTAAGTCCGCAAACAGCATATCACAAACTACACAGTACCTGAGAATACATGCTAAAATGGGTCAGCTTATGCTAGTGAGTTCATAGAATCAGACGCAAACAACTCATAATAAGGCATGACTCATTAATAACTCTTGAATAATATAAAAGACAATCCTATAGGTGCACACTATAGCTAATACCGGACCAGCAGTCATCCTATCATACACCTGCAGGATGCAGATAGTACCGCACAGCAGTCTCATACTCAATCCATAAACCATATCATACATATTCATAATCATAATATAAACAAGACAAATCATAACGAAAACCAAATAACTTCGCAATACCAAAGAAAGACCAAGTAGAAGAAGATATAACGAAGAGTATAGCGAAAAGCATGCATTCTCCCCCAAAGAATAGAAAACAATAAAACAGGGGCTATGAACTCACCTCTACTAGTAGTCGAGAGGTGATACAAAGAAGCAAACACGAACACTAGTAAGTCACGACACTGCTTGCTCGGCACAACCTATTAAATAAGCTCGTCTTAGTACCTTATCCGAACTTCATAACCTTATATATATATAAAGAAAATAGAATATGTTCTTATTAGATGTCATCGTTGTATTCTTATAGATGTGTGTTTGGTATCTTGTGTGTGCGGTGATGACACGACTCCAACTCAAGTGAACTCACGCTAAAACAAAGACCGATAAACTCCGTCAACTCCTATTGTGATTTGGTCAAACGTTCTTAATATTTAGTCTAATAAGCTCCTCGAACAAGTCATCGAGTCTTTATCGAATTCGTCAACCCGATAAGCTCCACAACTCCTTCGTATCGATTATTAACCCAAAAGTTAAGTCACGTTGGTCAATGAGTCGTAAAGATAAATTACACATTAATAGTTTTCCACCATTATGCTTTTTGGGCACTTATTGGACTCGTCAGCCCAATAAGTCCGTTAAGCCATAAAAGTCGGATCTATTAACGCTAATTAATCCGTAACTCGACCTACTCTAACACGTCTCCCTAATCTTATAGAAAGGTAAGTCTCGATAAACGTGCCCTCGAAATGTTTAGTGACTCGTCCATCTCCATATTAAATATGTTTCGTTTAACTTCTATTAATAATACCTATTAGAACACGTTTCGTCGTTATTTAACATTTTCTCATTAATCGAGAAATATTAACAAACGTTCATTGACGTCTTTTAATATTTCTTATTAACTCGAAGACATTATATAACGTACTATCGGTTTCTAATCATTATTATTAGTATTATTATTATTAACTTATAAATAAATAATAACGATTATTAGTCGTTACCTTTATTTAAAAGTTAACATATGTAAGTAAAACCCACATTTCCATAACGTATTTAAATTACTAAAATGCCCTTTGAAATTTGAAATTTTTGAGTAAGAATTAATTAAGTACAATTCGAGCATAAATAATTGAATTAAAAGTTATACAAGCTCCATAATAATTTTGTAAGGACAAAAGTTAGCATTTTAATTTGGTTTCATCTTTGTGACATGTATAACTAGTCCAAAAATAAATAAAAACACTTGTACATTTAATTATTTATAACCTAAAGTTCTAAATTAAAAATTAAATATGGAAATAATAAATTAGAATCAATCAAATAAATGGTGTGGTTACCTTGACCAAAATTTCGGCCCTAACTACTGATTTTACACATCAAAAAGATCCCAATCACTCCAAAATATTTGCACAATCAAAACAAATTTAATTCCTCCCAAAATAATTAAACCGATCCATCAAAGAAACCCTAAAAACTCTCAAAATATCCCCACGCCTCCAAAATAATTCCTGGATCCCATCTCTTATTTTTCTGGTCTTAATCACAATCCTAAGAAGCTAGGAAAATTGTTCTTGAAGGCCTAGAAGTGATCGTGCGCTCGGTGGAGGATTAATTCTTCGATTATTGTCAACCGAGCAAGGAAATTCGTAGCAATCAATCCTTATGTTCTAAAATCCATTTGGTAATTTTTATACACTCCCTATATCATATATAAGCTATGAAAAATATGGGATCCAAACCATGCAAGCCATATTGGCAGTTTCGTTTTATTTTGTTTTATAAACCCTAAATTTGTAAATTAATTCAATCGGCTAAAATAAAATAGGGAAATTTTGATTATAATTTTCTGGGTTTCTTGGATGTTAAACTAACCTAAATAAATTGGAAATCGAATTTTTGGAAGTTTTGTTGAATTATTTTGACTTATTATTAAAATCAGTTAATAATTAAATTATGAAAAGGGTTCGAATGGACTAAGGATCCAAATTAGGGCTTGTATTTTGTGCCTAAATATTCTATTTTGATCAGTAATGAAATGGAAAAATATTGGAAAATTACTTAGGGTTTGTTTCTTTTTATTTATTAAATCGGCTAATAATTAATAAATGATAAGGGTGTGTTTTTTAATTCTATAAATTTAGGGGTTTTTTTGTAAGTCTCATATGAACAGTAAGATCATGGTAAAAATAATTATGAGGATCATTTGTGCCATTTTGGATGATTAAAGGATTTAAATTGATTTATTTACAAACCTAATTAAAGTAAATAAAAGTTAAGGGGTTGTTTTGTAATTATTAAAATTGTTTGGCCATTTTTGTTAACTGTAGAAAAACAGTAACTTTTTATTAAAAGTAAGTATGGGGACCCTTTATGCATATTTGATAAGTTTTGGTATTTATTTTGTAATTTAATTATGTTTTAAATTCAATTGTTAATTAATTAAAGTTAAGGGACCAAAAGTGTAAAATTCTGAAAGTTATGTCTCTGGTCATTTCATAATTAATATGGGGTACTAAAAATGATAATTTGAATATTTGATGGGTTAATGTGCTAAATTGGAATTATTAGAAGTTAATTATTAATTAATTATGAATTCTTCTAAGCTTGGAAACCTTCAAAATAAGGAAACTTACTAAAAATAGAAAGTCTTCTAAAATGCTTAATTTACCCAAAATGGAAACTTACCTAAAATAGGAAGCTGCTAAATATGGAAAGTTTCTAAAAACGGAAGCATGACTAAAAGAGGTAACTTATGTAATTTGAATATTTCTTAATTCAAATCCACTCTCTTCTAGGTTCGGTGAAGCGGGAATGACCTTCCTCCTTTCGTTTGATTCCGGTTTGTTTGACTCGGCTAAGGTACAGATATTCCGTACTCTTTCAGTAAGAGTGCACATTTCCTCTCTCTTTACTTTGTCTTTGATTTGTTATCGTACTATGATTCCGTTTGATCTTGATTATGATCCTTCGTACTTGGCCCTATGATTGAGTGCTTCACCGGTATTTGCGATCCTGTTGTTATTCGTTTAAACTCTGATGACCCATTTGATAACCTTTTGTGACCTTAACCTTTGAACCTTTGTGAGACTTTGGATACCCTTTGGGATATTATAACGGGAGGTGAAATTTTCGTTTCTTGATTATGATATGGGAACATTTAAAGGAGAAACTATTTATAACGGCATTTTAATATGATTTAAGACCACTTATCTATGGGATTATATAAATTCATAAAGACAACTTTTGAAGAATATTTCATGAAAATCTTTATTAAAGATCATTTTATAAATGTCATCTTTTGGAAGATCGTTCTAAATGAACCTTTATTATAAACCTTCTTAAATTGAATTGTACTACGAGCCTTTTGTTAAACAAATTATGAGAATCTGCTAATTTGAACTTTTGGTTTAAACTCTCATTATGACCCTTTGATTATAAACTATCGGACTTTGAAACTTGGGATAGTAAACCTTGTGGATTGGGAACCTTGGCTTTGACCTCTCCATTTTGACCGTTGGTATTACACCTTTGATGATCATTTGATATTTGACCCTTTGATAATGATCCTTTGATATTTGACCCTTTGATGATTAATCCTTTGATATTGACCTTTGCTTTTGAACCTTTGATTTTGAACCCTGCCATTTGTAAAACTTTGACTTGAACCTTTGCTATGCACCTTGGATTATGATATTTTGATTTGACTTAGACTTTGTTATTTGATTTGCCTTTGACCCTTTAGTATTATACCCGAGCATTTTGTTTCCTAGTCATGAAGGTAACATGACCGTGGCATTGATGCACCAATGTCATGACTCCAGTGTGGTCGAGTGATGTTCCACACCGTCCCTTTGTTTGATCTGCAATTGGTTTGGGTGGGGGCGTATGGATGCATCCTAGATTTGATTTGTTTGGCTACTACATTTGGTTTGGTGACTGGTGCTGTGTGCAATACACGCCTTTCACATTATTTGGGAGTTGATCACTCCATGGTTACTATGCTGAAGACTTTGTTTTGTTTTGTTTTGGCTCGTGGTAGAATGCTGATATAACCTAACCTTTAACTTATTCTTATCATCCTTATTATACCTTTTGTTTTCCCCAATGCACCCTATGATATTCTTTGTTCCTTATCTTTTGNTGATGATTAATCCTTTGATATTGACCTTTGCTTTTGAACCTTTGATTTTGAACCCTGCCATTTGTAAAACTTTGACCTGAACCTTTGCTATGCACCTTGGATTATGATATTTTGATTTGACTTAGACTTTGTTATTTGATTTGCCTTTGACCCTTTAGTATTATACCCGAGCATTTTGTTTCCTAGTCATGAAGGTAACATGACCGTGGCATTGATGCACCAATGTCATGACTCCAGTGTGGTCGAGTGATGTTCCACACCGTCCCTTTGTTTGATTTGCAATTGGTTTGGGTGGGGGCGTATGGATGCATCCTAGATTTGATTTGTTTGGCTACTACATTTGGTTTGGTGACTGGTGCTGTGTGCAATACACGCCTTTCACATTATTTGGGAGTTGATCACTCCATGGTTACTATGCTGAAGACTTTGTTTTGTTTTGTTTTGGCTCGTGGTAGAATGCTGATATAACCTAACCTTTAACTTATTCTTATCATCCTTATTATACCTTTTGTTTTCCCCAATGCACCCTATGATATTCTTTGTTCCTTATCTTTTGCTTCGTTTATATATATCTGTTCACTGGGCTTTTTAAGCTCAGCCGCATTTCTTTTCCTGCGGCAGGTTTAGTAGGAAGCTGGGTTTGTGGATGAGAGATCTTATTTTGGGCTTAGAAGACTTCACCCTGATTTAGCTATTGGCTGGACTTAGATATGATTAGAAGTAATTAATGTTGGGCTTAGTATATTGTTTTTGGGCTTAGTTCATCGTTGTTACTCTTTTGTATTTTGTTTAGTTCTCCTTGTAACCTTTGTATACTTTGTATTAGAAATGTATCTCCGTTCGCTTGTGTTCTGATTTGACTCCATTATGTTACACTTTAGCCCTTCTCGGGTTGGGGTGTTACAAAATGGTATCAGAGCCAGGTTTGGATCGGCGGATGCAACATCCGTAGAGCTTAGGCTATGACCTGTGAGTTTTGGACCATTAGGCTTCCACTGTAGGAACCTAGGAAACCGCTTTGAGAACTTGCTTTAGGAATCCCCTATATGAACTTAAGTTTTGACCCGTAAGGAATGGGTAGACTTTAAGATTTTGCTCTTGTAACTTTGCTTCCGCATTACTCTGATTCGTGCCTTACGTTTAGCTATGCCTTTTGAAATCACCCTTTTGGAGTTAGAAATCTTTGCACCACCTAAGTTTACCACTAGTAAGTTTGAAGGCATTTAATATTGCATGGGAATGCATAACGCTATTTAGAATTTATCTTAGATCCCTAATCTATTTTTTAATCCTTTTGACATCTCTATGGGCATTTTGGGAATCTACATGGCGATGACGTGTTTGATGCACTCTATGTTCATATCTTACTTTTGGTAAATCCTCTATAAGCTTTTTGACGTTATTTGATTTTGTTTTACTCATCTTTTCCATCTCTGAGAAGTCGGGTGGTGTTTAACCACGAGTATGAGAATATCTCTTTCCAATTGGAACGATAAAATCTTCTGTGTTGATCTTCCTTTCTTTGGAAAGTCAATTTCGATTTGATCCTGATATGAGATTTGGTTGCTTAGGCATTCGAGATGCTGACGATTGTTCTGTTATGCCTCACCTTTGATGTAATGAACTATTTGAAAATCCTTTACCATGATTCCCGATCATTAAACTTTTGTTATCATCTTTTCTCTAGAGACTCGTACGTTACTTTCGTGATTATGAAGTTCTCTTGCACCTATTGTGTTCACCGAGGAATGAACATTATTGTGTGAATTATTTTTGGCACCCTATAATTTCAGATACGATAACCACCAAGTTTCCCAGTGGACGATGGAACTGGATATAACCTGAAGATGACAGATAACGGTAACTACCCTGGAGAGTTGATGACATACCTCGCAAGACGGAAGAGTGGACGAGCAGAACGCAGGAACCTGGTCAAGACGACGAACCTGGAGCTGATGAGGAACATACAGTCTCACTTCCCTATTCATCTTAGTCGTACTAAGATGAATTGAGAGTGGAAGCAGACTGGATGATGAGGAGATTGAAGATCGTACCAGCGATTCACATTCCAACAAGAAACTGCAGGAGGCTCAAGGAACCAAACTCTAGTTAATGACTTCGTTTCACTCTCAGATTGGAAGATGGATGAAAATTGACTACTCGGACGTAAGAAAATTCTTAAGGGACGAATTCTTGAAGCGAACTTTATGATGGGAAATTGAGGCCTTAGCGACATGTTTCTTTCTAATGATGATTGTTTGATTTTGTTGCGTCTTTCTGAACTTCGTTTGTGTTGTCGACATTGTTTCTTTATTGATCTTTGAATAGGTTTAACCCAGGAGTTAGTTAGACTGTTAGGTGGATTTGTAGATTTGTTTCACTGATTGAGATAAAGTATGATCATCATGAGGGCATATTTATATGATGCTAGTATTATTATGCCTGGCCAACGTGATAATACTTACATCATATAACGTGCACTTGTTGTGTTCATAGGATGTCTTGAGAAGTGCCTTAGTGGAGACTTAGATTTCTTTTTCGTTTGCGACGATCTGCGAATAGTGAGACCTTAGGATTCTTTTGATCGGTACGTTTGATCTGCCTTATCGCCGTACGTTTTGATGCGATGGATACGCGTCACGCGATTGTTTGACTTCTATGTTTTGATAAAACATAAGTTCCGTTGTAGAGCTTCCTGCCATTTGATGTTACCAATCAACTTATTTTATAGATTTGATTCGTTACCATGAAGAGCTACACCTATGCCTTGCTACGTTTACGTTTCTTATTCGGTGAATGCGTTTCATGATGATCAGTTACAAGTTAAGATATGAAGTTTTGGATTCGAAAATCTAGATCTGTTGGCTTACGAAAATACCTTGGAAGGTTGTTTTGATGACGAAACTGTTTGTAAATCTGAAGAATTAAACTTTTATATGCCACCTTCATGATGCTATCGTTCGTTACATTCTCATCTGATCAGTTCAATTCCTTGTCCGCGGACGAAATATCCACTCAGTCCTATGTTTTCCTGTGAATATCTTTTGAGGGAATTCGATTGTCATCTGTTACGTTCGGTATGTGACTCTTTTGATGTGAATTTTGTGTGATGCGCCTTCTTTGGGGAAACCGGAACCATCTTAAAATTGTTAAGATCAAGTATTGAGAAACAAGATCTTTCTATTGCTGAAATTCTTTAAGTCTGAATTTGTGCGAGTTTAACTACTCCTTTTTCATGTTCATAGTTTGGTGTACCTTCGTACCGTGTTCGCCACCGTACCTTTCTCATTTTCGAGGACGAAAATCCTTTTGAGGGGGAGATAGTTGTAAAACCCACATTTCCATAACGTATTTAAATTACTAAAATGCCCTTTGAAATTTGAAATTTTTGAGTAAGAATTAATTAAGTACAATTCGAGCATAAATAATTGAATTAAAAGTTATACAAGCTCCATAATAATTTTGTAAGGACAAAAGTTAACATTTTAATTTGGTTTCATCTTTGTGACATGTATAACTAGTCCAAAAATAAATAAAAACACTTGTACATTTAATTATTTATAACCTAAAGTTCTAAATTAAAAATTAAATATGGAAATAATAAATTAGAATCAATCAAATAAATGGTGTGGTTACCTTGACCAAAATTTCGGCCCTAACTACTGATTTTACACATCAAAAAGATCCCAATCACTCCAAAATATTTGCACAATCAAAACAAATTTAATTCCTCCCAAATTATTAAACCGATCCATCAAAGAAACCCTAAAAACTCTCAAAATATCCCCACGCCTCCAAAATAAATCATGGATCCCATCTCTTATTTTTCTGGTCTTAATCACAATCCTAAGAAGCTAGGAAAATTGTTCTTGAATGCCTAGAAGTGATCGTGTGCTCGGTGGAGGATTAATTCTTCGATTATTGTCAACCGAGCAAGGAAATTCGTAGCAATCAATCCTTATGTTCTAAAATCCATTTGGTAATTTTTTTACACTCCCTATATCATATATAAGCTATGAAAAATATGGGATCCAAACCATGCAAGCCATATTGGCAGTTTCATTTTATTTTGTTTTATAAACCCTAAATTTGTAAATTAATTCAATCGGCTAAAATAAAATAGGGAAATTTTGATTATAATTTTCTGGGTTTCTTGGATGTTAAACTAACCTAAATAAATTGGAAATCGAATTTTTGGAAGTTTTGTTGAATTATTTTGACTTATTATTAAAATCAGTTAATAATTAAATTATGAAAAGGGTTCGAATGGACTAAGGATCCAAATTAGGGCTTGTATTTTGTGCCTAAATATTCTATTTTGATCAGTAATGAAATGGAAAAATATTGGAAAATTACTTAGGGTTTGTTTCTTTTTATTTATTAAATCGGCTAATAATTAATAAATGATAAGGGTGTGTTTTTTAATTCTATAAATTTAGGGGTTTTTTTGTAAGTCTCATATGAACAGTAAGATCATGGTAAAAATAATTATGAGGATCATTTGTGCCATTTTGGATGATTAAAGGATTTAAATTGATTTATTTACAAACCTAATTAAAGTAAATAAAAGTTAAGGGGTTGTTTTGTAATTATTAAAATTGTTTGGCCATTTTTGTTAACTGTAGAAAAACAGTAACTTTTTATTAAAAGTAAGTATGGGGACCCTTTATGCATATTTGATAAGTTTTGGTATTTATTTTGTAATTTAATTATGTTTTAAATTCAATTGTTAATTAATTAAAGTTAAGGGACCAAAAGTGTAAAATTCTGAAAGTTATGTCTCTGGTCATTTCATAATTAATATGGGGTACTAAAAATGATAATTTGAATATTTGATGGGTTAATGTGCTAAATTGGAATTATTAGAAGTTAATTATTAATTAATTTTGAAATCTTCTAAACTTGGAAACCTTCTAAATAAGGAAACTTACTAAAAATAGAAAGTCTTCTAAAATGCTTAATTTACCCAAAATGGAAACTTACCTAAAATAGGAAGCTGCTAAATATGGAAAGTTTCTAAAAACGGAAGCATGACTAAAAGAGGTAACTTATGTAATTTGAATATTTCTTAATTCAAATCCACTCTCTTCTAGGTTCGGTGAAGCGGGAATGACCTTCCTCCTTTCGTTTGATTCCGGTTTGTTTGACTCGGCTAAGGTACAGATATTCCGTACTCGTTCAGTAAGAGTGCACATTTCCTCTCTCTTTACTTTGTCTTTGATTTGTTATCGTACTATGATTCCGTTTGATCTTGATTATGATCCTTCGTACTTGGCCCTATGATTGAGTGCTTCACCGGTATTTGCGATCCTGTTGTTATTCGTTTAAACTCTGATGACCCATTTGATAACCTTTTGTGACCTTAACCTTTGAACATTTGTGAGACTTTGGATACCCTTTGGGATATTATAACGGGAGGTGAAATTTTCGTTTCTTGATTATGATATGGGAACATTTAAAGGAGAAACTATTTATAACGGCATTTTAATATGATTTAAGACCGCTTATCTATGGGATTATATAAATTCATAAAGACAACTTTTGAAGAATATTTCATGAAAATCTTTATTAAAGATCATTTTATAAATGTCATCTTTTGGAAGATCGTTCTAAATGAACCTTTATTATAAACCTTCTTAAATTGAATTGTACTACGAGCCTTTTGTTAAACAAATTATGAAAATCTGCTAATTTGAACTTTTGGTTTAAACTCTCATTATGACCCTTTGATTATGAACTATCGGACTTTGAAACTTGGGATAGTAAACCTTGTGGATTGGGAACCTTGGCTTTGACCTCTCCATTTTGACCGTTGGTATTACTCCTTTGATGATCCTTTGATATTTGACCCTTTGATAATGATCCTTTGATATTTGACCCTTTGATAATGATCCTTTGATATTTGACCCTTTGATGATTAATCCTTTGATATTGACCTTTGCTTTTGAACCTTTGATTTTGAACCCTGCCATTTGTAAAACTTTGACCTGAACCTTTGCTATGCACCTTGGATTATGATATTTTGATTTGACTTAGACTTTGTTATTTGATTTGCCTTTGACCCTTTAGTATTATACCCGAGCATTTTGTTTCCTAGTCACGAAGGTAACATGACCGTGGCATTGATGCACCAATGTCATGACTCCAGTGTGGTCGAGTGATTTTCCACACCGTCCCTTTGTTTGATCTGCAATTGGTTTGGGTAGGGGCGTATGGATGCATCCTAGATTTGATTTGTTTGGCTACTACATTTGGTTTGGTGACTGGTGCTGTGTGCAATACACGCCTTTCACATTATTTGGGAGTTGATCACTCCATGGTTACTATGCTGAAGACTTTGTTTTGTTTTGTTTTGGCTCGTGGTAGAATGCTGATATAACCTAACCTTTAACTTATTCTTATCATCCTTATTATACCTTTTGTTTTCCCCAATGCACCCTATGATATTCTTTGTTCCTTATCTTTTGCTTCATTTATATATATCTGTTCACTGGGCTTTTTAAGCTCAGCCGCATTTCTTTTCCTGCGGCAGGTTTAGTAGGAAGCTGGATTTGTGGATGAGAGATCTTATTTTGGGCTTAGAAGACTTCACCCTGATTTAGCTATTGGCTGGACTTCGAGATGATTAGAAGTAATTAATGTTGGGCTTAGTATATTGTTTTTGGGCTTAGTTCATCGTTGTTACTCTTTTGTATTTTGTTTAGTTCTCCTTGTAACCTTTGTATACTTTGTATTAGAAATGTATCTCCGTTCGCTTGTGTTCTGATTTGACTCCATTATGTTACACTTTAGCCCTTCTCGGGTTGGGGTGTTACAATGTATGTGTGTGTGTATATATATATATGTGTGTATATATGTATATATATATATATGTATATATATATATATATATATATAT
>LBNU01035714.1:157932-167957 GCA_014162995.1 Artemisia annua
GAGAGAGAGAGAGAGAGAGAGAGAGAGAGAGAGAGAGAGAGAGAGAGAGAGAGAGAGAGAGAGACATGGAAACCCTAAATCTATTATAAGTATGTATATATAGGGGAGTGGGGTGCAAGGGGACTTGTAACAAACCCTATTGCTCCCACAAGGACCAATTTGGCCAATCTCTTCATATTTATAACAAAACACGAATGGGATAAATAAAACTTGTCATAAATATTTCTCGAGTGCTTGGGATTATTTCTATTAGTTTTATGATTACTTTTACATGAATTTTGATTATAAATACGTATAATCTTTATTTTTATTCATTTATCAACCATATCTTCACGTTTTTACTATTTGTTGTACCAAGTCACGCAGTGATACTTACTAGGAAACCAGGGATACTCACGACTCACGCATAAAATAAATAAAATACATTAATAACAAGACCCAAAATTACCGGTTGTCACAGCCTCCCAGCCTCAGAAGAAACCCGTCCCGGGTTTCACTAAAGATTACTTAGTCGGGGACGAAAATAGATGTGGATACTTCCTCATGATCTCGTCTTCACGTTCCCATGTGAATTCCGGACCATGATGGGTATTCCACCGAACTCTAACGATAGGAATGCGACTACGCTTAAGTCGCTTGACTTCTCGATCCATAACCTCAACGGGTTCCTCGGTGAAATTCAGATTCTCGTCAATCCTAATCTCTCTTAACGAAATGATCGGGGTTTCGTCAGAAAGACATTTCTTCAAGTTGCAGACGTAAAAGACGTCATGCACGTTACTCAGCTCAGGTGGCAGTTCCAGTCGGTAGGCTACCGGTCCAATCCTTTCCAGAATCGGAAACGGTCCTATGTAACGGGGATTGAGCTTTCCACGCTTGCCGAAACGTATCACCCCTTTCCAAGGTGAGACCTTCAACAAAACTCGGTCTCTAACCTAGAACTCAATAGGTTTTCCTCTCTGGTCGACATAGCTCTTTTGGCGGTCGCGTACAACTTGGAGGCGATTACGAACTTGGACAACCTTCTCGGTTGTCTCGAGGATGAGCTCGGGACCTGTGAGTTGATTGTCACCCACCTCGGCCCAGCTTACAGGAGAACGGCATTTTCGGCCATACAACGCCTCAAATGGTGCGGCCTTAATGCTAGCATGATAACTGTTGTTATAGGAAAACTCAGCTAGAGGAAGATGCCTCTCCTAGCCTTTTCCGAAATCTATAAAGCAAGCTCTGAGCATATCTTCCAAGGCTCTGACCATCGGTTTGAGGGTGATATGCGGTACTCATATCCAGTTTGGTTCCCATCGCAGTCTGAAGCAATTGCCAGAAATGCGACGTGAATCGGCTATCACGGTCGGAGATGATGGATACCGGTACGCCGTGACGAGAGACAATCTCTTTTAGATATAGACGGGCTAACTTATCAACACTGTTGCTTTCGCTGATGGGTAAAAAATGAGCAGATTTAGTGAGTCGATCTACGATTACCCAAATCGTATCACATCCACTAGCAGTCTTGGGTAGTTTTGTGATAAAGTCCATGGTAATCCGTTCCCATTTCCAAACCGGAAGTTCATGTTATACTAGCAATCCTGACGGTCTCTGGTGTTCAGCCTTTACTCTAGAATAAGTCAGACACTTGCTAACGTACGTAGCGATGTCGGCCTTCCTATTGGGCCACCAATGGAGCTTCTTCAGGTCCTGATACATCTTATCGGATCCTGGGTGTACGGAGTACTTCGACTTATGCAACTCATGCATAATTAGCTCGCGAATCCCTCCGTGGAGTGGTATCCAGCTTCGGTCCTTGAAGCATAATGTCCCGTTAGAACGCTTCACGAAGCCATTCTCACTCTCCACCATTCCATAGAGGTTTTCAGCGGGTCGATTTTCCTCCCTCAGTGCCTCAGCTTGGGCTTCTAATATCTGAGCCGGCAGTGGTGAACTGATGGTCATTCCCAATGACCTAACCCTTAGTGGAGATATCCTTTCCTTCCTACTAAGCGCATCAGCAACCACATTAGCCTTACCGGGATGGTAACGAATCTCACAGTCGTAGTCACTTAACAGCTCCAACCAATGACGTTGTCTCATATTCAGTTCCTTTTGATCCAAGATGTGTTGCAAACTCTTATGGTCTGTGTAAAAAAACACACTTTGTACTGTATAAGTAATGCCTCTAGATTTTAAGAACGAAAACTACAACACCTAACTCCAGATCATGGGTGGTGTAGTTCTCCTCATGTGTCTTAAGCTGACGTAAAGCATAAGCTATCACTTTCTCTCTCTGCATTAAGACAGCTCCTAAACCTTTATGCGAAGCATCACAGTAAACGATGAAATCCTCTCTTCCTTCTGGCAAGGCCAGAATCGGAGCACTGCACAACTTCTCCTTCAATAGCCAAAATGCTTCTTCTTCTTCCTCACCCCATACGTACTTTATGCCCTTCTGTGTCAGTTGGGTTAGCGGTTTGGCTATCTTAGAGAATCCCTCGATGAATCTCCGGTATTAGCCGGCTAAACCCAAAAATTGACGGACTTCGGTAGGGGTGGTAGGTGCGGCCCACTCCTTGATTACTCTATCTTAGTGGGGTCCACGTGAATTCCCTCGCTGTCGATCACGTGACCCAAGAATTGTACGGTTGAAATCCAAAATTCACACTTAGAGAACTTGGCGTACAATTGTTCTTCTCTCAGTAGAGTCAATATAAGTGTCAGGTGTTCCTCGTGTTCTTTCTCACTCTTGGAGTAGATGAGGATATCGTCTATGAATACTATCACAAACTTATCCAAATATGGTCTGCACACCCGGTTCATGAGGTCCATGAATACCGCTGGTGCGTTGGCCAAACCAAATGGCATCACTTGAAACTCATAGTGGTCGTATCGGGTTCTGAATGCGGTCTTAGGGATATCCTCTTCCCGTACCCTAAGTTGATGGTACCCGGATTGCAGATCAATTTTTGAGTAAACGCTCAATCCTTGGAGCTGATCGAATAAATCGTCGATCCTTGGGAGTGGGTACCGGTTCTTTACCGTTAGCTTGTTCAGTTCCCGATAATCGATACACATCCGGAAAGATCTGTCTTTCTTCTTCACAAACAACACCGGAGCTCCCCACGGCGATGAGCTCGGCCGTATGAATCCTCTCTCCGATAGTTCTGCCAATTGCTTAGACAACTCCTCTAGCTCAGCGGGGGCGAGTCGAAAGGGTGCTCGTGCTACGGGAGCAGCTCCCGGCACAAATTCGATTTGGAATTCGACTTGTCTAACCGGCGGGAGTCCAGGCAACTCGTCTGGGAACACCTCCGGATAGTCTCTGACAACCGGTACGTCTTCGAAACGTCTCGTCTCCCCCTTTTTCTCTTTCCTCTCAGAGATCTGAGCTAGGAATGCATGGCATCCTTTCNTCGTGCTACGGGAGCAGCTCCCGGCACAAATTCGATTTGGAATTCGACTTGTCTAACCGGCGGGAGTCCAGGCAACTCGTCTGGGAACACCTCCGGATAGTCTCTGACAACCGGTACGTCTTCGAAACGTCTCGTCTCCCCCTTTTTCTCTTTCCTCTCAGAGATCTGAGCTAGGAATGCATGGCATCCTTTCCCGATACACTTCTGGGCCCTAGTGCAAGAGATAAGGTTCAATCGGGATGGTGCTCCATGATCGTTCCGATCTCCCTGTATCGTTAGGATCTTCTCGCCATAAGGTACGCGAACAACCTTCTCATCGCAGATAATCGTGGCACGGTGAGCGGATAGCCAATCCATTCCAACGATGGCGTCAAAACTACCTAACGTGACCAGCAACAAGTCGATGTTGAACGGGTGGTTAAGTAGGTTAAGAGTGCAACCCCGGATTACGGTATCTATTCACTCAAGATTACCGTTTGCTAGTTCTACATCATAGATGGTTCCTAGGGCGGTCGGGGAAATTCCTAACAAAGGCATGAATGTAGTGGACACGCAACTCCTATTGGCACCAATATCAAACAATATGAAAGCGTAGTAATTATTGAGGAGAAACGTACCCGTGACGACACCTGGGTCCTCCTTGATCTCCTTCTTAATTGCATACACCCTTCCCTGGGCGGCTCCCACATTTCCTTGCTGACTGCCAGTGCCTGGGTTATTCGACTTCCCTCCAACTCCTCGATTCCCATAGTTCTGTCCACTTCCTCCAGGTCCACGGTTCCCTTGAGTTCCTCCGCTCCCATGGTACCCTCCATTCACTTGGTTCCCACTGCTCCACGACTCTTTACATTCATTCTTGAAATGTCCTTTCTTTCCACATCCAAAGCAAGTCACATTTACCTTCCAATTCGTGCCCTGGTTGGTCTGAACCATAGCAAGGGGTCGGGATCGGCAGTCTCTGGCTATGTGTCCTACTGTTAGGTCACCATATTAGTAAACACAAGTAATCATATAAGAGAAATGAGATGAGAATTAGACTTGGTTGATTAATAACAATATGAAAGATGAAAGAGCAAGAGTTTTCTTAAGATATGAAATTAACCAACATTTGTGAAGTGATACATAGTGTCCTATTTATAGGAGATGGATAGGGCAACACTCCCTTCCTTCCTATCTTACTAATTCGTGGGCTTCATGGCCCATTGGACACCTTATTAGACTTAAACATTAACCATACGAGTAACTAAATAACGTAGCTAATTATGATAATACTAGCAACCTATTACATTGACTGAAATGACCGAGACTTGACTGAATAGTTGTAAACTATGATCATAACAATCTCCCCCTAAGGATCGGTCATGAAGGATTGTTGAAGGATAGAAGTTCATCACGGTCATCGAGGTTGCTTGACGTCTTTGTCTTTGGACTTTAACTGTTGACATTTGTAGCTTTAGACGTCTTCAAAATGATTGTAGTAGAAGTGATTCATCGTTCTTTGTTCTTTGTTTTTGTTGATGTGAAAATGAGAGATGATGTTGTAATCCGCCATACGTCACTTTCGGTATCTCCAATGGATTCGCTCCGTTCCGACATGCTCATACATCTTTGACTGTGTTGTAGTTATGCATTCGTAGCTCTTTGTCTTTGTTGTTGAAAAATTCATGATTGTTGTCGTAGAATCTTTTCTTTAGACTGTGATGTTGCATCGAGCTTTCTTTGGCATTGAGATGTATGTATGAGCACGTGGAAGTTGGTGTTCAAGATGGCATATGTACCTGAAATAAGACAGTTAGCAATAATACAACCGGTACTTACAGGTTTGAACTAGAATTCATCAACAGCATATTGTGAAGACTCCTTCTAATTCGCGCTAAGGCCGTTCCTAATCGGATACCCCCTAAGGAGCTTACACGGGCACAACTAAGTACACCCACGATTAGGTGAGTCGCTGGAGATCACCCCACGACTGTAGACCATTTGAAGCCATCATAAACACTAAGCGTAACCCACGAGGAATTACCAAAGTGACCTGCTGTCAGGGCTGTTTGATGTTGACCCTGGCAGGATTTCTGTTCAATCATTTGAGAAGTACCTAAGTAAATCCCTCATNNNTCAAAATGCTTATTAACTTCGTCTATAATGCAGAAAGTGACATTGTGGAAGAAGTTGTATGTGATATACAGTTTCTTCTTTGTTAGAAAAATCGTTGCACATCTTGTCACGTTTATTTTCTATTGTGTGGTATTACCCGCTACGGTTTTGGTTCCAGAAGTACAAGTTCCTATATGGGGTGCCATTTACATTCCATCAATTGTTACATTACTGAATGCAGTTGGAACCCCAAGGTCTTTTCACTTGTTGGTTTTTTGGATCCTTTTTGAAAATGTCATGTCTCTACATCGAACTAAAGGAACCTTTATTGGCCTTTTCGAGGCTGGAACAAGAGTTAACGAGTGGGTAGTCACCAAGAAACTTGGATTCATTCATTACTCCTTTTTTTCGTATCATACCTAAGGACTTCTAAATACTAACTATTGGTGATGTCCTTGGGTAGATCCCTCCGATTTAGGCGGATCATAGGACGGTTATTCCTAACCTTAGTCACCTTATAACTCCATGACTATCCTAGTGATGCCCTTGAAACCATTCATTTGAAAATCTCTCAAAGTGTTTGTGAATAAGAACATTTTATAACACTTTGAGGGTTTTATTTTCTTATGAAATACTCCCCCTCCACATGTGCTTATGAATATTTTGCGGAAAATAACACATGCGGGAGAAGTTAGCACTTTAGAATTGATCCACTCTTAATAGACATGTACCCGAGGGACACGGTTACGTTGCTTAGTTAAAGGGATGCATTGTCAGTTTTTAGGTGACAACTAGCCCTAATAACTACCTTGAAGTTGTAAACATTCCATAAAGGAAGTTAGACCCGTCAAAGTAACGTCTAGAAAGAGTTTCTCGAAACGGTACAATCTACTCGGATAAATCCTTTCGAATACTAACGGTTTTTGTTTCGTCAATTCTTGGGTCAATTCTGAGTCGAGCTCGAGTGAGATACAATTTTGCCACATCATATTTTAATCATTTTCTTCTTCTCCCCCTCAAAAATAGCATATCAAATGTTGTTTTTGCAAACGATTTTGATTAAAATATGCTTTTTGAGTCTTATGGGGAGTTATCATCAAAGATTTGAGATTTTAAGAACGATGTTTTGGTACAAGTACTCCCCCTCAACTTGTGGATACTCATTGAGGTGAAATACTTGTCTTTTGAGTAGAATTGTGAAAATCTGAAAAGTTTAATAAATTCTACTCAAAAGTAAGAAGCCTTCGCTCCTTATCTTAGGATTGTAGCACTGAAGCGTACCACAGGGTCCTTTCTTTACAAGGTATGGGTTGTGCACTGTTATGTGTACACAAGCCTTAATTAATGAGAATGAATTTGAAATTATGAAAGGTTATACCAAAAGCTTATGTCTGAGATGAAGTCAAGGCATTGAAGTCGGTGAACTTTGCATTGGGCCTCTGAAATGTCAGGATCGGAAACGATGGACGAACCCCGATGTAACTTTCCAATCTCCTAATCTGCTCCCTCCGGTTGAGCCTTTCTTCGATGGCATGGATGAAGTTCTTTACCATTCTTCGAGTGCTAGAATTCCAACGGGTATTCTTTCCTTCTTTCACCTTATTCAGATCGTCCGTCAATCTCTCCACTAAACCATCACGAACTCTTTGCAAGGTAACATCACAGAACTTATGAAGCTCGTCAAACCGCATGAACCGTAGCTGATGCTTTGAGTTGAGGTAAGTAACCCCGAACTTTGGTTGTTGGAGAATCATTAGCTGAGATGCGTCATGTAGTTCTTCGATCATGAGTTGTGGTTTGGTCAAGTTGAGATGATTATGGTAGCTTTCGACACCTAACTGCAGATCTTCTACACATTCACGGATGATCAGTTGTCTTATGTACATGAGCAAGGAAGAGATGAAGTTGTACTGAGTTGACGTTGGGAAGCCCCTCATTCTTCCTTGAACTTTCTCCAGATACATATCTTCTATGTCATCTAGATAAAGATGTGGGAAATCGGCTTCACAAAACTTGTAGATCTGTTCGTTTTGCCTCTTAACCACTATTTCCTTCATGTAGACATAATCAAACCGTTTGTCTTCCAGGATTTGCATTATAGCGACGATTCAGCCTTTGTGCTTCACATTACCGGATGTACGTTCACGTCTGTGAGTGTAGCCGAGCTTTCTTCGTTCCGACCAGTTCTGAATTCCAAACAAAGCGTCTCTGTTGTATTCCACAATAGAGTTGCTGAAAATAGGAGCAGTTTCTTCAATGTTTGGAATCTCATAACGAGCAGCTGGTACTGAAATCCGTAAAGAAGACTTGTAGCGATCTTTGGAAGCTTTGATGTCGTGTTGCAGGTAGCGGAGATCGTAGTTGAAGAAGAACCGATACGGAATTCTAGGCTTGTCAGCAAAGTCTTGAAGAGGTAAAGGTTTGGTCCAGTCGGTGAAATACGGTTCGTTGTGCTTTCCATGTGCATCAAAGTTGCATTCCGGATTGAGCCAATCAAAGGATTCTGATAAAGCTGATGCAATGTTCTGCAAATGGTAGTCCAGCTCTATTTTGTTTCCTGATCGTGCCTTAAGAAAGTCACGAGCATCCTTGTTGATTTTTAGCTTTTGTCACCTTCTCCAGCTGAAGACCCGAAAGAATACTCTGAGCGTATTGTAGAGTGTTGCCCGGGAGTGGTTCTTCGGTTTCTAGCGGTGGATGAGCTTTGATCATTGTGGTAACCCAGTCTGATTCAGGAACCTCAGGAGCATCTAACCATGTAAAACGTTTTGAGTGTTTCTTCTGCTTCTTTCCCTTAGACTTTTCAGTCTGAGTTGTTGATGATGGTCTAGCTTGTGGTTCAGGAGATTCAGTTTGAGTAGATGTCGGTTGTGGTTCCTCCTGTTGATCATCGTGATGAAGCATGAATGGTTCTTCTGCTGCTGTGGGTCCAGACTTGGATGCTGAACTTTGCGGTTTGCGGGTGGAAGCCTTTGATGCTGGTGGTTGTTTGGATGATGATGGTTCGCAGATAGGCTTGGTTCTTTTACGTTGTGAGTCTATGTCCGGATCATCGTCTTTCCTAGGACGTTTGCGTCTGCCAGCGGCTTCTTTACATGACTCAGTTGCCCTCAGTGATTCAAGCAATGCTGCTTCTTCATCGGTCTTTTCTTCCTTCTCAGTGAGTTTGGAAGCTAACAAAGTTTCCAGTTGTTCTACGGTTAGATCCTCAGGCTCAACAGAAGGCCTGTTCGTTTGAAGGTAGAAAGGTGATGACTGAAGCGTTTTGATGATGTTTTCTTGAATCCTGGTGTTCAGCTCTTTTCTGATGGGTCTCAGAAGTTCAAACAATTCAGGAGATACTGCAGTTATGAGATTCTCAGCTAAGTAGTCATTGGTGTATTTTCTGATCATCTTACTCATATTTGCTTGCTTGTACTTGTCAACCTGAGCTTTTGTCTGCTTTAGCTCTTTTACTTCATCTGAGAGCTGAGCAACCAATGTTGTCATATTCTTCGTTTGGACTTGAAGATCACCATCGTGTTGTTGTGGTGTTCTCCTAGTTCTTGAAGTTCCCGCAGCACGCCTTGCCCGTAAGAATGCCTTGGTTGTCTTCAGACTAGCTTTCTTCATTCTCGGTTTTGGAATTGACTTTGCTTTTGGTGATGGTGGTGGTGATTGGTCTGATGATGATGATTCTGCTTGTTTGACTGGTTCTGCTTGAGGGATTGGAGGTTTTTCAGGTGTCGGAGACTTTTCCTTTGGCGGTGATGGCATGTCGGCATCGAAGAATTGTTCATCTTGATCTTGATTATTAGGCTGATCATCAAGATTTTCCTCTGCCGTTTTCTTCAATAATTTCTCAGTCAACTCCTTTTCTTCCTGACCTATAGCTTCGAACTCTGGAGATGTTGTCTCAGTTTCCTTTGGTTGTTCATCTGCAGTCTTTTCTTCTCCAGCGTCTTTCATGATAGTGTTTCCCTCAGCATCCTTTTCCGGTTGTTCGGTTGTTGCTTCAGTTGTTGTTGGAGATATCATGGTACGGCTAGAATCACCTTCTCTAGCTTGGAGTTCAAGTTGTTGCTGATGAGCTTGTAGTAGTTGAAGGTTGAGACGAGCAGCCAATTTGAGCTTTTTCTGCTCTTCCTTTTCCGGGTTTCGAGTGTCAACGATAATGCTTTTCAGTTTACCTTTGTCAGGCAAGGGTTCAGGTTCAGGTTGTACAGTTTCTTCATCATCATGCCCAGGTTCACGGATGACTATTCCTTTTCCTCTAGGTTGTTGTTGTTGCTCAGAGAGTGTTCCTAGTCCCCTTGAGCTGTATACCTTCTTTCATAGTCCCCTTCTTCATCAGTTTCGGTTTCGGTTTCAGAGCCAAATTCTCACACACTAGCTTCTGATGGTGGTGGTGATGGTTCAGGTGTGGCGACTTTCTTTTTAATGACTTTTCGTTTCGGGGTTTCAGCAGGCTTGGACTTGGGTTGTTTGGAAGTTGGAGTACTGCCGGTGCTTCCTCTCTGGCTGCGAGTTTCCCTTATGTATCTA
>LBNU01035716.1:0-21356 GCA_014162995.1 Artemisia annua
CTTAACTCATCTGCTAATAATCTTAGTACTATTTTTAATTCTTGCATGTATCCGTCTGTTCTTGTTGGTGATGGAAAATCCATTCCTGTCACCAACACGGGCCATAGCACTTTGCCTACTCCCTACCGCCCTCTTCATTTAAATTATGTACTTATTACACCTAATATTGTCAAAAATTTAATCTCGGTTCGTCAATTTGTTCGTGAAAATAAATGTACCGTTGAGTTTGATGAGTTTGGTTTTTCTGTGAAGGATTTCTGGACCCGTCAAATTCTACTCCGATGTGACAGCACGGGTGATTTGTATCCCGTCACCAGCCCTACCACACCACAAGCTTTTCTTGTCAGTCAACATATGTGGCACCAGCGTCTTGGTCATCCAGGAAGTGAAGTGTTACGTACTTTAGTTTCTAATAATTTCATTTCATGTAATAAGACTAAGTCTCCCGTGCTTTGTCATGCTTGTCAGCTTGGTAAGCACGTGCGACTTCCTTTTTCGGTTTCTGAGACAATTGTTAAGTCTCCTTTTGATATTGTTCATTCCAATTTGTGAACATCACCACTTTCAAGTGTTACGGGTATTAAATATTATGTCTTGTTTTTAGATCATTTTTCGCATTATCTTTGGGTATATCCTTTACGTAATAAGTCTGATGCTTTGTCAAAATTTGTTCATTTTTGTGCTTTTGTTAAGAACCAATTTAATTGTGACATTAAATCTCTGCAATGTGATCATGGGGGCGAGTTTGATAACAATGCCCTACACCAACTATTTGCATCTAGTGGTATTACCATTCATTTCTCTTGTCCAAAAACGTCACAACAAAATGGCAAGTCTGAACGAATGATTCGTACCATTAACAATCTCATTCGAACCCTTTTATTTCAAGCACATTTACCTCCCACTTTTTGGGTCGAAGCCCTCCACATGGTCGCCTACCTTTTAAACATCTTACCTTCCACCGCCATACAAAACGAGATTCCTCACACACGCCTTTACAAGACCGCACCCAACTACACGGATCTTCGTGTTTTTGGTTGCCTTTGTTACCCTCACTTACACACCAACCATAAGCTTGAACCACGTGCCACCCCGGCCATTTTTCTTGGGTACCCTACAAACCATCATGGGTATCGATGTCTAGATCTCAACACCAACAAGATAATACTCTCTCATCATGTCACTTTTGAGGAGACGATTTTTCCCTACGGGTCTATGACTCCAAATTCATCACCTTCGTATACTTTTCTAGACACCTCCCCTAATCTTATTCAACAACACTTATTAACTAACCCCATCACCCGTTCTTCGCCTACACCCACTGGACTTAATTCCAACAATCAGTCCACACAACCCACTACCAATCTTGACCCACCTTCTCATCCCTCATCCACCCGCAACTCACCACAAAATNAACATACGTGGCACCAGCGTCTTGGTCATCCAGGAAGTGAAGTGTTACGTACTTTAGTTTCTAATAATTTCATTTCATGTAATAAGACTAAGTCTCCCGTGCTTTGTCATGCTTGTCAGCTTGGCAAGCACGTGCGACTTCCTTTTTCGGTTTCTGAGACACTTGTTAAGTCTCCTTTTGATATTGTTCATTCCAATTTGTGAACATCACCACTTTCAAGTGTTACGGGTATTAAATATTATGTCTTGTTTTTAGATCATTTTTCGCATTATCTTTGGGTGTATCCTTTGCGTACTAAGTCTGATGCTTTGTCAAAATTTGTTCATTTTCGTGCTTTTGCTAAGAACCAATTTAATTGTGACATTAAATCTCTGCAATGTGATCATGGGGGCGAGTTTGATAACAATGCCCTACACCAACTATTTGCATCTAGTGGTATTACCATTCGTTTCTCTTGTCCAAAAACGTCACAACAAAATGGCAAGTCTGAACGAATGATTCGTACCATTAACAATTTCATTCGAACCCTTTTATTTCAAGCACATTTACCTCCCACTTTTTGGGTCCATGGCCGCCTACCTTTTAAACATCTTACCTTCTACCGCCATACAAAACGAGATTCCTCACACACGCCTTTACAAGACCGCACCCAACTACACGGATCTTCGTGTTTTTGGTTGCCTTTGTTACCCTCACTTACACACCAACCATAAGCTTGAACCACGTGCCACCCCAGCCATTTTTCATGGGTACCCTACAAACCATCGCGGGTATCGATGTCTAGATCTCAACACCAACAAGATAATACTCTCTCGTCATGTCACTTTTGAGGAGATGATTTTTCCCTACGGGTCTATGACTCCAAATTCATCACCCTCGTATACTTTTCTAGACACCTCCCTTAATCTTATTCAACAACACTTATTAACTAACCCCATCACCCGTTCTTCGCCTACACCCACTGGACTTAATTCCAACAATCAGTCCACACAACCCACTACTAGTCTTGACCCACCTTTTCATCCTTCATCCACCCGCAACTCACCACAACATGTCCAATCCCCAGCATCCATTAACCTACAACCACCTCCAAATAACACCGTACCTCCTCAGTCAAATGCCCCGGTTCAACCGACTCAAACCACAAATCCCAATCCCGTGTCGACTCACCCCATGGTCACTCGCTTTCGTGTTGGTTCTAATCGTCCCACTCAATGCTTTACTTTTCATGTGTCTACTATTTCCACACTTCCAAAATCATACAACCATGCGTTTCGTGAACCCAATTGGCATAGTGCTATGATAGATGAATATAATGCATTACTTAAGAATAAAACTTGGATTCTAGTGCCTCGGCCATCGGACGCGAACATTGTTCGTTCCATGTGGCTTTTTCGACACAAGCATAATGCAGATGGTAGTCTTAACCGCTACAAGTCTCGCCTTGTGGCGAATGGCAGTACACAGCTTACAGGTATCAATGTGGATGAGGCTTTTAGCCCAGTTGTGAAACCGGCTACTATTCGTACGGTTCTTAGTCTGGCTGTTTCCCGGCATTGGCCTGTCCATCAGCTTGATGTTAAGAATGCATTTTTACATGGTCATTTATCTGAGACGGTTTATATGCATCAACCTCCGGGCTTTTGGGATCCCAATCATCCCGATCATGTGTGTCTTTTGCCGAGATCATTGTATGGGCTTAAACAGGCTCCTAGGGCCTGGTTTCAGAGGTTTGCTACTTAAGCTGCTCGTGTTGGGTTTCATCATAGTCGGTGTGACACTTCACTCTTTATTTATCGCAAGGGATCGAGTACTACTTATTTATTGTTATATGTTGATGATATAGTCTTGACTGCATCTTCATCCACACTGCTACAACAAATTATTGATTTTTTACATGCAGAGTTTTCCATGACTGATCTTGGCCCACTTAATTATTTTTTGGGCATTTCTGTGACACGGAATACTTCGGGGATGTTTCTTTCTCAATCGAAGTATGCTACTGAGGTTCTGGAGCGTGCCAATATGCTCAATTGTAACCCTTGTCGGACTCCGGTTGACACTGATCCCAAACTTGCAGCTGACGGTGATCCTGTTTCTGACCCAACTTTGTATCGTAGTCTTGCAGGTGCTCTACAGTTCTTACTTTTACTAGACTGGATATATCTTATGCTGTTCAGCAGGTCTGCCTTTTTATGCATGATCCTCGGGAGCCGCATTTCTCTGCTCTCAAGCGGATCTTACGTTATGTTCGAGGGACTTTGGACTATGGATTACAGCTTTATTCCGCATCGACATCATCTCTAGTAGCCTACTCAGATGCAGATTGGGCTGGTTGCCCTACTACACACCGGTCCACTTCAGGTTATTGTGTGTTTCTGGGCAACAATCTTCTCTCTTTGTCTTCTAAGCGTCAACTTACACTGTCTCATTCTAGTGCTGAAGCTGAGTATAGGGGAGTTGCTAATGCAGTGGCAGAGACTTGCTGGTTACGCAATCTTTTGCATTAGCTTTATACACCACTCTCATCTGCTACGATTGTTTACTGTGATAATGTGAGTGTTGTTTATCTCTCCAGTAATCCCGTGCAACATTAAAACACGAAACACATTGAGATTGACATTCATTTTGTTCGTGATTTGGTGGCAACTGGTCATGTTTGTGTACTTCATGTTCCTTCTCGTTATCAGTATGCAGACATTTTCACAAAAGGCTTACCCACTACTTTGTTTGATGAGTTTCGCTCCATCTTGAGTGTTCGTTCCTCTGCCGCTCAAACTGAGGGGGGATGTTAGCTGATCATTACTTGTATTGGCTTACGTTTGTAGTATGGGCTTAGCCCATTAGCATGCTATTTATATTCTATCATTGTAAACGTATTATATTATTCATTCAATATACAACATATTCGGTTTACACTTTTCTCAATATCAGTTGGTGTTTTGGAATCAAATGTTGTTGGAGTAATCGCCATAAAAAAGCATGCAACATGCATGATTAATGAGAAAGAAGAGTTGAAGTCGGTAAATATAAGTATTAAAAGTGATTCTCTTAATGCGTTGTCTTGGGTTAACCGTCCTGATGAGAGGCCATGGAGATTGCTTCATTACTTACATGAGATTGATGGTTTCCTACTTGTGAGTTCCAATAGATAGGTTACTCATATCAAGCGGGAACATAACACTGATGCTGATAAATTAGCGAAAGAAGGTGGTTATAGATCAACCATTTTTGAAAGTATACGGTTAAGTTCTTGATGATGTTTGAAATTAATAATGTTGTCTTATGATGTTTCATATATAATTCTTGTGAAGTTGCTCAGCACGCACATTGATCTTTAAAAATTGCAATTTCTACATTTCCGGCTAATCAAAATCGCAAGTATTGTAGAGTCAAGTTATGCATAAATAAGTTTATTTAATCTGATGGAGATGTAAATGATATTTGTGCATTTAGTTAGAAAAAGAGTATTTACCACTTTTGTTAATAATTTTTATCTATTAAACGTCATTTTCGATGATTATCCTCATAAGTCATAAGTATTATAGTTTGCTTTATAAGATGATAAACATATTTGAGCACCTTTTCTACATTTCTAGTACCTTTTTTACTTACCAAATCACATGATTTTTGTTTTGTTTTGTTTTATCAAAATTGTGACCCAGTTGAAGGACTTTTTGTGTCATGGTTTATTGGTTTATAGTGGTAGATAGGCGAACGGTGAAACATGTTTAAGTCAAAGTAGGGTTGTAACGTACTAAATATTCCTTTGGGTTGTGTACTTGTGTAGTTTAGGTAGAGAAGTTGTAAAAAAAGGGTCGACACTAAAAAGAGAAAGTGTTTGTCTAAAAATACATTTAATTTGCCACTTTTTTCTATTGTATGCATGATTTTTTTTCCTATTGTATGCATAAACTATCTTAATCTTCCTTTTGTATCAATATTACGGCTGAATTATGACGTTGCAATACTTAATCACACTAATTATGGTGTAATTAATAGAATAAAAACCCGTAATATTGATACAATAGGAAGATTAAGATAGCTTATGCATACAATAAGAAAAAGAAAAAAAAAGTTCATGCATACAATAGAAAAAAGTGACAAATTAGATATATTTTTAGACAATTTTCTCTTTAGGCTTCTCTGTTGGTCTGCTCCGAGTTAATTAGATGCTCTCACTCTTATTGCTCGAGATGTAAGTGAATCTTAACAAGCGACATGCTAAGAGTTATTAAGAAAATTTTAAACAAATCAGGTTTGCGGAATTAAACATCGGATACATTCAAATGTCCTCCATTTCAATTGAAATGACTGAGCTTGACGTTTTATTATATAAGGGCAAGAAACAAAAGTTGTATGAAATAGAAGGGCCAGCATGTAAAAATTAAAATTTATTACATGCATTACATAGCTCCACCAATACCACATTTCATACGCAATTTACAATTTATGCCACATGCATAAATTCTTTTGAAAAATAGTCGAGGGGAAACTGCATGCTTTTTGGGATATGCATGCTCCGTGTCTGCATTTAGATACATAATATGGTCAATATAGTACCAAAGAATTGAAAATTCTGATATGACATCTCTTCTTCTTCGTATATATATCCAATAACCAGGAAAAGTAAAATCTTTCACCAAACCTTACGTAAAACCTTTAACACTTGGGTGAAAAACATACCCGACACTTAAAAAGTTATAGATTACATCTTGGATAAACCAGAACTTTTCTTTTTTGCAATTACATACTAAAAGAAAAAATAAAAAAGATATGGATGACTGGATGAGGGACGCATTAAAATGGTTTTTAATACCATATTATATGCTTTGTTAAAGGGATTTTAGTTGCATAAAGGAAGAACCACCCACATGGAATGTGATGTTTTTGTATTCTAAAAGTGCTAAACTACAAAGATTTAATAGTCATGAACTGAAAAAAGGAAAACATCGAAGACGATTTTTAGCTAAGGAAATCGTAATCGATCAATATAATTCAGTTAAGTTTTATAAAGTGATTATGCATGCTTGGTGTCGGGTTCCCCAATCTCCAAAGGACTTGTCACTGTGAGAAGGATAGCATCTGTAATATTTATCATCATTTGTCGTATATTGCTTGCAATCTACTTATGATCGTACTTTTGTGTAGTTTTAAGTAATGTTTGGGGCTTAATAAAATCCGTTAATTTCTAAGTTTGCAGAGGCCTTGTTCGAAACTCAACTTGGTATAAATATGAGGCCCTAAAACTAAATTTAACGAACTAATCTTATACATACAATTTTGTATTTAAATGATTCATATCTACGCATGCATACATGCTTTTCCGCTTGAACACTTCACACAACCTGATATATCATATATGGCGCTGAGTTCAACTATATTATGATATCGGCTACTTAGCGGCTGGTTCAACAAATTAAGAATTAATGTTCAATTTTGTTATTATTTCTCATCAAGAGCATATACCAAACAAAATCCTTTTCTTAATTCGCTATATTGTACGGAGTAATGTGACGACTCTTATCCAAACAAAAGTATTGAAAAAGGGTTATGTTCATCATAAATTTTCAAGATTTTGCCAAACACGTGACCCTTTTTATTACCATAGAATGGTTTCTTCAAAAATGTTGGAAGTTCTTTATTTATATTTGTCGACTAGCCAAGATTGACCATGTCGATGTTTCGGCATTGATGGAAAAGTTGTCATACGACGTGTATGCTTCGTTAAAGGTTGTTTGGTTTGTTGAGTTTTGGCCAAAAAGTTTTAAAAAAGGATTATGCGATAAGGAATGAAAGAAACAGGAGGCAAACATGGCTATCAGTTAGTCATACATTGAGGGCGATGGGAAACTATTTTAGGAAATAAAGTCAAAACCCTTTTGGTATTTACATTTCACAAAATAACTCGTATAACCGGATGAACAGAGAATGATTCATGTTCAGGTTGAGTTATCTTGGGAAGAAAACATTTTTTTTCTTCTTCTAGTGTATGTGGTTTAGTATTCTCATGACTGTTTTCGGACTTTTCTCACGCCATCTCAAATGTTCAACCAGTGACGTTTAAAGCTTGGTATCTATCTTCTGAGACTTTGTTAACATCTTACTGACACCTTTGTAATGGTTACAAAATGAATTACATGTTAGTCGGGAGTGCTTTTAAATACTATGGATAAATTTGAGGTCCACTGATACCGTTTTCAACCTTATATTAGTGATATATTTACCAATTAGAAAGTCTTATTAGGGAATACCTATATGGTTTACGATGTCAAAAATACGAAACGAGATAAATTTTTTTCACATAGATATGGTTAAGAAATCAACTTGTTAAACCAACTTTAGCTAATCGCTGGTTAATAAACTAATTATATGTTGTTACTACTTATTAGTGATTCGTTATCAACCATGGCCACATATTTCTTGTCGATGGTTACATGGTTAGAAACCAACTTTAGGTGCTTGGACACGTATTCAACAGCGTGACAGTCCTCATGCATGAACCAAGGAGTTACAAATTATGGTTGTACCCTTGCTCGCGGCAGACCCTATATATAGATGCTGGCTTTTTTTGTGGTTGCATTTAGATTGTCAAAAGGAGGTTGGAAGAACAAAAGAAAGACGATGATTTAAGCCTAGTGGTTGACGATTTGGTGATTTAGGGTTCATAGACATGATAATGTACATTGTATGAAATGATCGACAACCTAGTGACTTCAGGTAGATAAGGAAATGAACATAAGCTAGAAGGTAAAAGATGTCACGAACTACATTATTGTTATATATAATACATGCTTGCTACATCGTAAACGGTAATTACAACTTTGAACCGAATCTACGTTCACCCACGCTATCTTTTACCTTCTAGCTTATGTTCATTTCCTTACCTACCTGAAGTCATTGTAACAAGTTAGAAAATCATTGTAACAAGTTACTCTTGTCACACTACTAAACATATCAACTCATAAGGCTGTGTTTGACGACAAGCTTTCTACTGTTAAACTTTTAGCGTGTTGAAAATAATGCTTATTTGACAACGAGCATCTAGTCTTTTGATTTTATTTAACTCTTTCTATTTTAAAATGCTTATAAAAGTAACATTTAGCGTTAACGCTGAACTTTTTCATCATTTTACACTTTATAATTAGAATCACCGTCAACTTTTCAGCTTATTGCTATTTCTGTCAAACAGAGCAAACTGGACTTAAGACCTGGCCCAAAACAGCCCAATCTAAGCCCAACCCAAGCCCAATCCAAACCTATAAATAAGCAAGAAACAGAATTTGAAAATCCCACCATGAGTGAACTACATAAAAAACCTGATTACCAAACATTTGCAAACAACTTTAAATCATGTGCAACATCTTCCAACAAAAAACTAGGAAAATCCATCCAGAGTACTATAATAAAACTAGGATTAAGCTCATGTCATTTAGTTACAAAATCACTAATGTTAGTATATCAAAGTACTTATCTATAGAAAGATAATTAAATGCTCGTAGTAACGGTATATTTTTTTTCGCTTAATGATTAACAGTTGAAAGATATTAATATTTGAAAAAAAAAAGTGGGTTTTTTGTTGTGATTAATCTCATCAATTAGATCAAATAAAGATGGAGGGTGGAGATTAGTCCCTTGGTATGTAAAAAAAGTTTTGTCCTCAAATGATCTTAAATCATATTCTAAACAATTATATATCATTCTACAACGAAAATAAACAATACTCCTCTAGAGTTTTGCCCAACTTTTAAGACTTTTGACTTTCATGCCCAATATATATATCACATTCACACTTGTTAAAAGGTTAAACCCCGTACATCACACTTTATTATAATCACTATAAATAAAGTACAATTCAATATCGAAAACCCTAATCGACATAAGTCCACAGACAGGTCTTCGGCCAACCAATCTATTACTATCATCTAATACGCCCTCACAGGTTGAGAGGGGTCTTCTAAAGCTCAAACTGAACCGATAAAAAGACCATTGGTTGAGATGCCATTGAGAACCTTTAATTGCTTGTTTGTGTTGAAGAAATTGGTTGCATCAAAGATGGAAGCTATGCATAAAATATAAGAGAAATGAGAAAAGGGAAAAAATTAAAAATAAATAAATAAATAAAAGATTGCTAGGAGAATTTGGCTAGAAAGAAAAGGCTTGGAAAGATTTTGATATAGGAATAAAACTAACAGAGGAAAGAGACATCGCAAATGAAACATAAACGAAGGAATTCGGTTAGGATTAATTGGTTTCTTTTTCTATTATTTTAACAGCAACATGAAAGTAAAAATGTTTATGTAGAACAATTGATAAGGGATGATTATGCTTTGAGAAAAATTAATAACGAGAAAAGGAGTAACAAAGAGAAAAGGAATAACATAGAAAGGATTAAGGAAGTTGGCGTGTGATGCACTTTCACTACGGAAGCTTAGACTAGGATTTGGGGAGAAAAGAAAGAAGCGGTGGCATTGTGTGGCTATGTCAAGGGGTTTGAAAACTCGTGGGAGAGAATAAGATTTGACGGGATAAGATGGTTAGAGACGACGACTCATGGTTGCCGACTAGGTCCCAACGAACCTCTGCTCATGATACAATGTTGAAAAGGTTAAATCCCGTACATCACACTTTATTATCATCATTAGAATTAGAGTAAAATGCAATATTGAAAACTCTAATTGACATAAGCCCACAGACCGGGCTTGGGCCAACCAACCTATTTCTATCATCTAATAACACCCACAAAAAATACCGTTACAACCAATCTCCAACAACACAAGCATCCCTAGGTCAACCACTTCCACCATATTCCAGTCATCGTTTTAACCAAAACTCATCCATCTTGATCATCATGGATGAATCTATAAGTTTTGATTTCGAAACCGGGCTTGAAACCAATCCCAACCAACCCACACCCACAACCCAGCAACCCACTCCATCTGCGCATCACGATCTCCAATAACAATGTTCATATCACGCCTAAATTTTTTGCAATCTGGTATAGTTGCATCAGATACCCCCGTAAATTTCTTTCATCAACTTAAACGCTCTAACTTGACCTACATTAGAATTCGAGACTTGCATTAGGAAATGTTGTTTTGAGTACCCTAAGTCCCTTGCATTTTATCAAACACTACATATCTTGTTGTGACACTAGAGAATGGTTATGCTCTTCCACAAACACATACACTTCATACATATATCCATCAATTTTCCTAACCCTTATTTGAGCTAAGCAATCAGTTTTGCAAGACGTATTCTTCCTAAAAGATTTCTTAACAGATGAATCACTAACTTCAGGCATGCCAATACTCTTACCTTTCGCCTTACTACGCTTATCAACATTATAATCAAACATATGCTTATCATACTTGATTTTCTTTTCTTACCACCTCTTGTACGACTAAAGTATTTGATTTGTGGATAGTCACTAGAATCATCTCTACATTCAGTTCCAAGCTTAATATCAGAGCCTCCTAATTTTGCATAATGCTTATATAAATTATACTATGACATTCAATGGTTTAACTTCAAAAAAGAGACTTGGGCGATTTCTTGCGTTTCGCTCCTTATTTGTGATTTTGGCTTTAACAATGCCGATTGTGTCCATGCTTTCGGATTCCACAATAAAAGTTTCACCTTTCTGGTTCCGTACAACTAAGGGCATGCTAACCCTATCATCTTCGTCAAAAACAATCTTCTTGCATGTCTTATATTTGTTCTCATCTGAATGCGATCGTTCGCGTCCCCCGATAGATGATGGTGCTGTATTTGCGCCCTTTGAGATGTGGGCTCTGGAGGAACGAGAAGGTGTGGTTTTTTTGTTTTTGTTTTGGGGCTTACTGTGTTTAACTTGGAATGTCCACTCCGCTGAGATTTTGGTGTACATAAGTTCCAAATTATCACTGTACGTTGGCGGTGTCTGCCAAATTAAGAACTATGACAAGCATTCAATTGTTTAACTTTTTTTCTTATAAACTGTATATGTAAAACGTAATGAAAAGCAAATGTTCAATTTTGTTATTATTTCTCATCAAGAGCATGTACCAAACAAAACTGTTAATACAAATAAACCGTAAAAACGTTTATATATAATTTTATGATCTTCTTATGTTTTGTCAATAATAATCGTAAAATCATTTTAACGAAATAAATAAAATATGCAAGTTTTTGAGCCAATAGTTTACTAACTAATTTCACTAAACAAATAAACCATCAAACATGCTTAGTTAAATAGTTTATATTAAACCAAAACCATTTTTATAAAACACTTATAAGTAATTTTGGTTACTTATATTTTTATAAAATACATACTAGTTAAATGTAACATGTAATATAAATAGTTTGTGTTAGGATCATAGTTTTCAACTATTCAGTCAAGTCTCGGTCATTTCAATAAATGTAATAGGTTGCTAGTATTATCACTTTTATTTACGTTTTAGCTTAATACTCGTATGGTTATAAGACGAGTCCAATAAGTGTCCAATGGGCCTTGAAAGCCCACGACATAGAAAATAGGGAAGGAAGGGAGTGTTGCCCTATCCCTCTCCTATAAATAGGACACTATGTAACTCTTTAATATTGTTGGTTAATTTCATATCTTAAGGAAACTCTTGTTCTTTCATCTTTCATATTGATCTTAATCAACCAAGTCTATTTCTCATCTCATTTCTTTCATTTGAATACTTGTGTTTACTAAAATGGTGATCTAACAAGTGGTATCAATCGCTAGAAGAAGGTATTGACTCGTTGTTTTGTGTTCTACGCCCCCTAAAACTAATTTTTTAGCTCGTTAATCTCAAAAAGCTTCAAACTTTCTTGCTTCTTTTGTGTTTTTATCACGTATTTGACATCAAACTTGTGTTAAAAAACAAAACAAACAACAAAGTTTCAACCTTTTTGGTTTATTTTGATTCGAACAAAAAGTTGTACTTTTTATCGAAATTTGTAAAATTTTGTATAAAAAGTTCAAGTTTGCAACTTTCATTAAGATTTTATCATTTTAATGCTAGTTGTACAAGAATCTTGGGTTAAAAACTCGTTTTAGGATTGCTTTTGCACAAGACAAGAATCGTATGTACTTTGGCTATTTTATTGCTTTTGCACAAGACAAGAATCGTATGTACTTTGGCTATTTTATCGAGAACATAAACCCCTATTTTATCGAGAACTTGTGTTCTTGTTACTTAAGTGTTTTGGTTGCTTACTCAATGCTTTTCTCTCTTGTATAAGAAAGAAAACACTTCGACATATTGGATAGTTTCGTTATTGTATAATCTCGAAACTTTGGATTTCTTTTATCGAAAACTTAGGTTATCGAGAACCTTATAAGTTATCGAAATCAATCTCTTGTTTTCGAAATCTTATAATTCTATCGAAATTAACTTAAGTGCCATCGAAAAGAAACTCTGTCTCACTTTCACCAAAGATCTCGATAATTGTCTCCAACATTTCTCGAAAACTTACCTTTATCGAGAATAACGCGAGTTATCGAAATCTTTCTTGGTTTATCGAGAACTTTTGTTTCTTGGGATTATTTGAACTTTAACCGTTTATCGAAATCTTCCAATTGCCAAGCATTGAAACCTTAGTTACTTTTGAGGATTAAGCTTTTGTACTATACCTTCTACAAGATCCATAAACCAATAGTTATCAATCATGTCTCAACCACCGTACTTTAACCCGTATCAAGCACAACCATATCATCAACTGCAACATTTTCGTCAGCAACAACAATATCAACAAAATGCACAATCATATTCACAGCCAAGTCAAATGTATTTTCAGCAACATGCCATGATGCATCAATTTCAACCTCAACCCTTACCAATTCTACAACAAATCACTCCAACGCCAAAACAGTCTCACTGGTTTGATCAGATGTGTGAGGTCATTACTACTCAACAATCGAGGCATGAAGCAGGTTCACTTGACACACCACCAATGTTGACACCGGGTAACTATGTTCAGTGGTCAAGCCGATTCCTTAGATTTCTTGATCTCAAGAAACCCCATGGCAGATACCTTAGGAAGGTTATCATGGAAGGTCCATTTGTACCACCTCTCAACACTGTTCCTGCTAATGACATGCTGTTCCACCTAGACCTGAGTCTTCAACAGCTTTACCTGAAACACGCCTCACTGCTGAACAAATTCTTCATAAGGAAGCGGACGAATATGCCATGAGTTACATCCTTCACAGCATACCAAATCCTATCTTTCGCAGTGTTGATGCTCAGAAAAATGCTAAGGCCATGTGGGAACACGTTCATCTACTAATGGAAGGAACTCAGTTGAATCAGGAGGATATGGAATCCAAACTTTACATGGAATACACACACTTCATGATAGAGCCAATGGAATCACTTGAGTCATACTATCACCGCTTCACCAATATCATAAATGACCTCGACAGACACAACATCACACTACCAAAGATTGCCGTTAACACTAAGTTTCTTGGGTGTCTTGGACCGGATTGGCAGCGATATGTGACATTTGTTCGTCAGGCAAAGAATCTTCATGATGCACCGTATGGATTGTTGTATGATTATCTCAAACACCATGAGTCAGAAGTGAACAAAGACCGTGCTCAGAGAGGAACCCTTTCACCGTCTCCAACATCAAACTCATTAGCATTGGTTGCTCACTCACATGTTCCGAATTCATCCATGCAACTTCCCGATTACTCAGTTGAACAGAATCACTTCAATTACCCTATTCAGAATAAGACTTCATCTTATGATCTCTCTTCACAACAACAACCAACACAACTTGACCTATCACACAACAATGATCCCTTGTACCAATCACATGATGATGATGATGACGAGGACTTCAACAGCCTTAATCAGGGAATAGCACTCATTGCTAGAGCTTTCAGCAAATTTTCTAACAAGTCCAACAATCGTCTCCGATCATCGTCTAATACAAGGAATCAAGCTGTGATTCATGATGGCCGTGTTGAGGTTCAAAACCGTAACAGTGGGAGATTCAATTCTGGTGGTTATAGTTCTGGACAGAGGTTTAACAACAATGGAGGAAGCTTCAGGAACAACTCTGGTTCATCTCAGAAGAAGGTTGATTTTGGGGATAATGGGAATGATACATCAGGGAATCAGATCATTAAGTGCTTTAACTGCAATGGAGTCGGTCATATGGCTACTGCATGTCCTTCTCCAAGAACTCAGGGCAGTAAGTATCACAAACAGCAACTTCTATTAGCTCTTCAGGAGGAAGCTAGAGGCACAAATAAACTGAATGACAACAGCTTCATGGCCAATGCTCAGTCTGATGATGACATGGAAGATCTCGAAGCTAATGCTGCTGTTATGCTTATGGCCAACATGCAGGAACTCCACATCACTGAATCAGGTCCAGTATATGATTCTGACACTCTGTCTCAGGTAAACGACTTTAATTCATGCCTTATACATGATATTGTCACCCCATCTGCATCTGCATCTACATCGAAACAATCGGTTCAAAATGATGCATTGTTCTCTACAGACGAAAATTATCAATTGGACACAGTCGTTACATTTGATGATGATCAAATTAACTCAGATGTCTCAATTGATGATTCTCACACTAATCATGTAAACGACAACAATGCTCATCTTAAACCCCTTGCTTCTATGACTGATCCAGATTCAGACCTTCGGACACTTCTCATGGCCAGTCAATCTCAAAATATAAAATGTCAAGAATTAAATGCGAGATTGAAAGAGAAGAATGCATCATTGTCTAGGGATCTCGAGTGTTTGAATATACAATTAAATAACGCTGTTAAACTCATTGATAACGAAAAGAGCTTTGAAAATGCTTTTAAAGAATCTTATCGTCGTGAAAAGGATCTCGAATTTCAAATTGGCAACATAATGGAATCTAAAAATGATTTAGCTTTACAACTTGAACAACAAGCTTTTGTACATAAACAACAAGTTGCTCAACTCGAAGATGTCATTTTGCAAACCAAAAATGAGTTGTCAACTTGTCAAGCGGATTTTCAGGAACATAAACAGATTTCAAGGGATAGAGTTAAATCATATTTAGATGAAATTGTTGAATTGACGAGTCAACTCAAAGAGTTTCAGAATGTTGTATATAAAACTGGTAATTCAATTACAACCATTCATAAACTTTCTGTAAAACGGTCTAACACCGGCCATGGTTTTGCCATTGGTAGTGAATCACCCAGTTTTCTAAATAAAGCACTCACCGAGATTCCGAAGATATATAGTGCAAACCATTTCTTTGATGACACTGTTATTCGTGCTGTTGTTTATGATCGTGAGGAAGAATTGGAAATAGAGGACGAGACTCGATCTAAAATGGAAAATGTTGATTTCAACAAACCTTTTGATTACTCAAAAATGCCTTCTATCAATGAAACTTTTACACCTCAAAAAGAGAATGTTGAACAACCGTATTTTATATTACCAGAAGATCTTCCTTCTTATAAAGCTTCCCTCACACCAGTAGTTCAAAACAATGGTCTTTTAACTAAACCAGAAAATGTTCAACCTCTTCCTAAAACGTGCAAGATACTTCGGTATTTCCAAACGTTTATGGAAGATATTGAATTTTTACAAGATGCTGTTGATCGTAATTCAGAAATCACTGTTTTCACATTTATTGCTCCTCATGAGCGTGAACGGCGAGAGGTGTTTCAAAAACAATTTTTACCTCACGTTCAACATCTACGATTATGTGCTGAACTCTGGGAACAGGATCTTCAAAAAGAAGTGTCTTCAATGATGGATATTTTTCAAGAAACAGAAAAATCAATTTCATTTTATCAACGTCAAAATCAATTTTTGCAAAATGAAAATGATCGTCTCATGGAACGTGTCCTCAATTATGATATTATATCTGTGGTAATGAATTCTCTTTATGAATGTGGTACTGATATGCTTGTTTCTGAACACTGTGATGATATTGGGTTGTTGAATAAAACAGTTGAGACATTAAAAAATGAGAACATGAGTCTCCGACAACAAAATGATGATGTGCAGAAAAAACTTTCAGATGAAATCTTTCAACTCAACAAAAAACTAGAATGGTGTCAAAACCAAAGTCTTGTTTTTGAACTTGAATTGCAAAATCTTAAAACTTCGACATCTTTTTCAAATGAAAATGAGGAACTTAAAAGTCAGATTTCTAAATATGAAAAAGAGATTGCTGAATTGCAAGAAGTAACAGATTTTTGGCAAAAGAGTCGAGATGAATATTTCTACTTAAACCGAAAGCTTGACAGCACAATTCAGGACAAAACGCACATCATTATTGAATTGAAGGAGAAAATTAAAAATCTTGAAAAGAAAAAGTCTGCAAATACTAAGATTGTTGCACCAGAAAAACATAGGACAGATAACACTAGTAACGATACAGCTATTCATAATTCTAACATGAGTTCTTCCACCTCTCCAGGACTAGTTATCCCTCCTAGCGTTAGCAGATCCAAGCACCAAAAAGAGAAAAAGAAGAATAGGAATTTGCGACGTAAGAGAGAGAACTTAAAAGCTATGGAAGTAGAAGCTCACCCTAGGAATTTGAATAATAATCATGTTACTATAGATTTAGATTGTGATTTGGCAACTTGTAATCCGAATCTGTCTGTAACGAATGATGTATCTCGTACTTCTTTATCGTTTAATGCATCTTGTGTGTTTTGTCGTAAATCTATGCTATCTGGTGATCACTCTAAGTGTGTTGCTACTTCTCTTTTAACACGTCTTAAGAAACTTACAAAAGGCAAAAAATCTAGGCCCACTACTGCTTCCAAATCTAAGCTAGGATTAACGCCCCCTGTAGTTTCTGAGGATGTAGTTGCTACCCCTGTAGTTAAGCCCAGCAATCCTAAGAACTTGCCT
This sequence comes from Artemisia annua, assembly GCA_014162995.1. Classification (NCBI taxonomy): domain Eukaryota; kingdom Viridiplantae; phylum Streptophyta; class Magnoliopsida; order Asterales; family Asteraceae; genus Artemisia; species Artemisia annua. The sequence continues at coordinate 17,290 of LBNU01035716.1, forward strand.
TCACTTAGCGAATTCACTAAGAAGAAAGCGCAATCTAGTTGGAAGTGGCAGCGTTGGTTAACTAAGATGCATAATTTTGCTTGGATTCCTAAAGTTGTTATATCATGTGTTTCTAACCAACCGGAACCCACTACTTCATCGGGTTCCACCCTTACCATTGTGCCATCGTCGTCTCCTTCGTGTGATGCAGGTGGTGCAAATCATTCTCTGGATTGTTGATAGCGGATGTACCCGACATATGACAGGCGATCTCAAACTGTTAAGAAACTTTGTATCAAAGTTCATTGGTACTGTCAGATTCGGGAATGATCACTTCGCTGCTATTATGGGGTATGGAGATTATGTCAGTGGGAATATTGAAATCAGCCGTGTATACTATGTTGAAGGTCTTGGTCACAATCTCTTTTCAGTCGGTCAGTTTTGTGACGGTGACTTAGAAGTTGCATTCAGGGAGAAAACTTGTTTCGTACGTGATCTACAAGGGAACGATCTAATGTCCGGCACTCGCAGCAACAGTCTTTATACCATTTCAATGTCTGATATGATTGCTTCCTCTCCCATCTGCTTACTTTCTAAGGCCGAATCTACAAAATCATGGTTATGGCATAAACGAATGTCACATCTCAACTTCAAAACCATGACTGATCTGGCTCGACACAAATTGGTTGAAGGACTCCCCAGATTCAGATACGCTAAAGATCACCTTTGTCCTGCTTGTGAACAAGGGAAGAGCAAACGTGCACATCTTGCTTCAAAACAAGAACCCAGTACGGATCATGTTCTTCAGCTATTACATATGGATTTGTGCGGACCAATGAGAGTACAAACGATCAACGGGAAACGTTACATTCTTGTCATAGTAGACGACTTCTCAAAATGGACTTGGGTCTACTTTCTTCGTACTAAAGACCAAGCTCCATCCATGATAGTCACTTTTCTCACCAAAATTCAAGTTCAGCTTAGAAACACCGTCAGAATCGTCAGAACAGACAATGGAACTGAATTCAAGAATCAAACCCTTCGGGATTATTTTGAGAAGGTAGGTATTGTTCATCAAACATCTATTGCTCGGACTCCCGAACAAAATGGCGTGGTCGAAAGACGAAACCGTACTTTAGTGGAAGCCGCCCGCACAATGCTGATCAATGCACAACTACCAGACTATCTTTGGGCAGAGGCCGTCTCAACAGCATGTTATACCCAGAATCGATGTATGATCAACAAACGACACAATCGCACACCATATGAACTTGTCCACAAACGTAAGCCCAATGTTCAACACCTTCATGTCTTTGGTGCACTATGTTACCCGAACAACGATCGTGATGACTTTGGAAAGCTTAAAGCTAAGGCTGATGTAGGAATCTTTATTGGTTATTGTGAAAATTCTAAGGGGTTTCGGATATACAACCGTCGGACCAGAGAGATTCAAGAGACTATACACGCTAATTTTGATGAGCTCACTGATATGGCTTCTGAGCGCAACAGCTTAGGACCCGAACTTAACCGTTTAAATTTCCCAGATCGTTCAGATGCACCTTTACCTTTAACCCGTCAAGAATTGGAAACGCTGTTCACTCCACTGTTTGATGACTCTTTTGAGATTCGTGCACAAAATGTATCCACCGATTCCGCTGCTCAAACTGCCACTATTCCAGTGCCTGATACACCCGTTACTACAACTACTGTAGAAACTGATGCACCTCCAACAGATTCACCAACAGCAGATGAACAGACAGACTCCAACTCATACAATGCACCTGAAGATCTGAATCAACTTGAAGTACCCGAACCTGCAAATTACGATCCCAATGCATTCTTTAATCCGTTTGCACCGACTCCCAACCTTTCCGATATTCCAGAGTCGTCAACACGGGACTTGGAATCGACTAATGTGCAGCAGTTCCATAACCCTCACCCTTCAACACATCATTGGACACGTGATCACCCAATTGTCAACATTATTGGTAATCCCCAAGCTCCAGTGATGACTCGACAGAAACTTCACTCCGATGCCGAACACTGCATGTATGCACTCACCATCTCTCATGCCGAACCAAAAAGCATCAAGGAAGCAATGACACATGATAATTGGATTGAGTCTATGCAAGAAGAATTCGACCAATTCAAGAGACTAGAAGTCTGGGAATTAGTTGAAAGACCGGATGGAGTTTATGTGATTGGACTTAAATGGATATGGAAGAATAAGTTGGACGCAGAAGGTAATGTCATACGCAACAAATCCCGATTGGTAGCTAAAGGTTATAGTCAGGAGGAAGGAATCGACTTTGAAGAATCTTTCGCACCCGTGGCTAGACTTGAAGCTGTACGGATTTTTCTGGCATACGCTGCTCACAAAAACATGATCGTGTACCAAATGGACGTCAAAACAGCATTTTTGAATGGTCAGTTACGTGAGGAGGTATACGTCAGTCAGCCGGAAGGATTTGTAGACCCAGAGCATCCGAACCATGTCTATCGACTTAAGAAGGCTCTCTACGGTCTCAAACAAGCCCCCAGGGCATGGTATGACAAACTTACTGCTTTCTTACTTGCTAATGGTTTTACCAAAGGTTTGATAGATCCAACTTTATTTATCCAAAGACACGGGGAAGACGTTTTAATCGTACAAATTTACGTAGACGACATTATTTTTGCATCTACTAACAAAAAGTATTCTAATGCTTTTGCAAAATTAATGAAACTAAATTTTGAAATGTCAATGATGGGTGAACTTACGTTCTTTCTAGGATTACAAGTTCATCAATCTCCCCGTGGTATTTTCCTAAGTCAATCAAAATATGCTCTTGAAATAATAAAGAAACATGGAATGACCAGTTGTGACACATACAATACCCCAATGTCAAACACCACTAAGTTAGATGCGGATTTACATGGGAAAATGGTAGACCCCACAAAATACCGAAGTATTATTGGGTCGCTCATGTATCTAACCGCTAGCAGACCGGATATTGTATTTGCTGTGTTTATGTGCTCTCGCTATCAGTCGCGTCCTACTGAACGTCACCTCAATGAGGCTAAACGAATCCTTCGATACGTGAAAGGAACCATTCACATGGGGATCTGGTATCCGAAGGATTCTGGTTTTGAACTAATTGCTTTTTCAGACGCTGATCATGCAGGGTGTATGGATACACGAAAAAGTACTTCTGGTGGTTTACAGTTTCTTGGAGACAAGCTTGTGTCTTGGCAATCTAAGAAGCAGGACTGCACTTCACTCTCATCTACTGAATCAGAATATGTGGCTATGGCTGCCTGCTGTGCTCAAATCATTTGGATGCGTACGCAGCTGATGGACTATGGCTACTCATTCGAGAAGATTCCGATGTACTGTGACTCAAAAAGTGCCATTGCTATTTCGTGCAACACGGTTCTACATTCCAAGTCTAAGCACATCGATCTCCGATATCATTTCATCAAGGAGCATGTCGAGAAGGGTACAGTAGAGTTATACTTCGTGGGTACAGAATATCAATTGGCAGACTTGTTCACTAAACCTTTACCACCGGCTAGGTTTACTGAACTCGTTCACCGAATTGGTATGCGATGTTCGACTCCAGATGATTTAAAAACTCTTTTGGAAAACAATTAATGGAGTCAAACACCAAAAATATCTTTTGTAAATATTTATTCAAAAACAAAAAGAAAAAATTGTAAAACCATAAAAACAACTAAAAGATTTTCTATAATTTCGTTTCGTATTTTGGTTCACAAATGTAAGCACACGATCTCGTTCAACACTTTGGTCTCTCAAAATTTTCCATATTTTTACGACCAAATGTTGAGGGGGAGAATGGTCGTCAAAATTTCTCAAATTTACTCAGAAGACGTGCACTTGCAGTAAAAGACTTCTTTTGCTTTTAATTTTGGTGGTATTTCACGGAATACATTTATGTCAATTAAGTTTGACATTTCTTCTTATTAGGTTATGCCTTAGAAGATAGTTTTGCCATAAGTCGTTAAGATTTAACTGTTTATAAACTTTATTAGGACTTAGAATAGAATTTATGTAGTTAAGGGACTGTTATTGCCAAATTTTGAAAGTT